>JANHFX010024406.1:0-32963 GCA_027560015.1 Chloroceryle amazona | reverse complement strand
AACCTCCTCCTCCTCCTCCTCCTCCTCCTCCTCCTCCTCCTCCTCCTCCTCCTCCAGCCACAGAGCAGGTATGTGGAGACGCGTGTGAAACCGGGAGCCTGCTGGAAAGTTGAGCTTTCAACTGCAGGAGAGATGGGGGCTCTGGTGACCAGAGCTGCAGCCTTTAAAAATAACACAGATGAGGAAGGTACTGTATAAATAAAATATACTGTGTTTATGAATAGGCTGAGGAACTGACTAAACACACTGTGTAGATGGCTCTATCCACACAGCTGTATATTTAATCCATCAGGGACTTGCACTGCAGCGAGTTAGATCCTTTATGTTAAGGAGGCACCGATTAGTTTATAACAATACAGTTGTCATATGCCTGTGTTGTTATTCTCCATGTTTATGGAGAAGATGGGGAGATGCTTTTTAACTTTCTTTCTTCACAGGACTTTAGTCTATTTATGGTGTTACTGCATTATAGCAGGAGTGCTGCAGAGATCAGCATTTTGCGCTGATTAAATGCTGTTTGCCCAGCTCTCTGACACTGAATCCTAATACAGACTTGGGCAAATCACACAGTCCCTGGGTAAAATGGGCAAAATGCTGTTTAGCTCGTCTGCTCTTCTTGCTATCAGCACTGTCATTGAACTCTCCCTACTGGAGCACAAGGTGTGAGATGACAGGTTTTTTTTTTACTCTTAAGATCCTGACAGCTTGAATGTCACCTTGGGTGAAGGATGACTTACTGATAGTGTTTTGCTGCATCTGGACTCTTATCATGAGGAATTTGTGTTTAGACAATATTTGGAAACAGTAATGTCTTAGAAAATTCTCATGTATATAAAATTCACAGATAATTTTGTAAAACTAAATCCTATTGTATTTCTGATAAAAGTACAAATCTGTTTCCCTTAAACAGAAGGCAAAGTTTGGCTTTCCACAACAATGGAAATATGTTTTCTAACTAAGATGTGATCATTTAAACTTTAAAATCATCTTATTAGTCTGATGTGCTGAAATTCTTAGTTTTCAGTAACAAAAATTCACAGGCACGTCTAGTGATTGTGTCAGTGCTTGGCCTTTTACTAATACATTGATGGATGGATTCAAGTGGGGGTATCAGTGTCATCAAAGTCAAATCCATCAGAAATAATTTTCCTTACCTCATTTTATCTCCTGTTGGATCATTTAAATTGAGTACACCTTTTCTCAGACACTGACTCCACTGTCAGTAAAAGAAAAATTGCTGAATTAAAATCCAATTCTTTTCTTTTTGCTGCACTTAAATTAAAGCTGGTGAGAAAAGATTTTGATTTTGTTCCTGAATTTGAGTTCCTCTAGGAACTCTGTTCTCCAGGGAGAGTATTTCATGTTCAGATAGTTTAATCTGCAAATGCCAGTACCTGACACTTTTTGTTGATGGAAGTGTTTTCATCTTCATATTTGCTGCTGTCTCTTAACCCAGCCCCTCATTCACCAAGTCTCTGGGCTGGTGGGCTTCATGCAATTTTCATTCACTTATATTTTCCATCCTGGGAAAAGGTAAATAAAGTAGGGGAACTGGTTAAAACTTGTGTGTTCAATTAATTTGAAACACCATTTTTTGGTGGGGAAATGCTATTGGCTGAACACTTGATAGAGGTGCACATGGAGAGAGGAAGGCAGGCAGCATCTTCAAAAGATGGGAGAAAAGCCATGTTGGGATTATAGGAAAGGTAGGAGTCCTTATATTGATGTGTGGACTTGACATCAGAGAGTCAGGAGGCTGCATCTGCCCCTGAGAGACCAAGCACAGTACAGATGTCATGAGCAAACCAAACCAGGAGAGGCAGCTCCTGGGGATGTTGTAGGGTCTCAGGAGCTGGAGCTGCGCCTACTTCTAAAAGGTCATGGCTGAGGATGGTATGGGGTATTTATTTGTTTAATAGGGTTAATATTAATGCTGTCTCCAGCTCCCTGGCGGGATGAATCACCAGGGAGCTATTCCAGTCAAAAGGGAGCAAGACTCGTCCCACTCCTGCCCTTGCAGTTCAGACCCACTTTCTAAGGCGGGAGCTTGTTTTGTTTACTTCTCTGGAGAGTTTGATTCATACAGCTCGACACAGGACTCAACCCAAAATCAGTGCCTTAGAAAGCAGCAGCATTATGGATGGACAGACTCCAAAAGGTCTGGAGGTTCAAGACACATAATCTTCAAGACATATTCTTGTTTGTCTGAAACCCTTGGGAACCTGCAGCAGATTATGGACTGGCTTGTGAGAGCCAGCATCTGGGATTTGCTTTTCCTTCTTTCTCTGGGCCAGTCTGGGAAGGGGGTTTGGAGAAGAAGAGAGGTCTGATGAGGTGCCCTTGGCTTTGGGTGATGTGGGGTGAAATCCAGCTGATGTTGGCAGCAACTGGGCAGGCAGTGAATGCTGAGGAGACCACGGGGAAATCAGGAATGGCCTGATTTCACAGAGTCACAGGTCCAAACCCTTTGGCATCAGCTGGATGGGACAGACCTTGCTAGTTTGTGCAGGTGGGGAAAAGAGCTTGATTCTCCAGTCCGCCCAATGAAGATGACCCAATCTGTCCCATGGAGGTGACCCTTGCTCTGCAGACGTGACTAGCAAGCACATGCCATGCTAATGTTTCAACAACACTTTAAGGTATAAACTGCTGGGTAGCCCAGAGCACAAATATATTGAAAATGGGAAGTCAGACAAGTGCTTCAAGGTCTTTCAAACTATTTGCTGTCATATTCCCTTTAGGAAAGGTCAAAGAAGGTAAGGACAGCATTGAGCTTTCCCAGCACAGTTGGTGTCCTCTAAGGCTGTGGTTTTAATGAAGCGAAGTCCTGAGCAGCAGAATCAGTGCATGCCCTTCCCTCCTGCTTTGGCATTTGTTTCTGTTCAGGCTCTTCTGCACAGTTCAGCTGGCACAGCTGCTTGTCCACTCAGTAAAACAGCTTGAGGGGCAGACCTGGCTTTTTTTAAGAACACAACCGACAAAAACCCTGCTATTTTTATCCCTACAAATCCAAACTTCTCAAACTGCTCTGAACATCCCAGTGTAGGAAAATGTGAAGCTGCAATCATTCAGGGCATTCATTACTCTTCATTACAGGCATGATATTTGTGTTCTGTTTCCAAATCAAATCAAAATACCCTATTTCAACAACAACAAAAATGTCTTTCTTTTCTTGAAGACCAGATACCTGAGGTTTTCCTTGTGAACTTGTCTGGGCTTTGCAAGTGCTACTGCACACTGAATTCTAAACACAGAGCATCCAAAAGGTATTTAAACCTCTGGACACCATAGTGGTCTCCAGCTTCAAAATGAGTGTCCCGCTCAGCCCAAGGGGATTGCAGATGGAGACCTTGACTCTAGGGAGAATGCCAAAGGGATCAAGTGAAAAGCAGCACTTCAGACAGCTCTGACCAGGGGAAGCTCAAGGCTCTATGTGTTTGGGGGACGATGATACAAAACGGTCTGATGAGAGCCCAGTCAAGGGGAACCTGTCTAGGGTTGTGATGATCTCACTGACAGACTGCTCTCCTGAGAGCTAATTGTGGATTTTTCTATCCACTGCACCTAATCGTGCCCTCACACATACTGCTGCCTCTTCATAGCATTTATGTCTCTCATTTCAGGGTGCATTGCAAAGAAAATTAGATGCCAAGACACCAGCTCTTAGGCACATTATTTCAACCATGGAAAAAGTGCATTGCATTGGAAAGTTCAGGCTTGTGGGGTTTGGTGAAAGCAACGGGAAAATCTGTGTAAAGGTGGGTTTTCCAGAAGTGGGACTTAATTAGCAAAAGGGAGTGAGGAAAACAGCAATCAGACAGCTGCTCCAGCCCTAGAGGGCAGCATAAAATAATAAATAAAAAGCTGAACTCCGGCGATGTGAGATCATCTTCTGCATGACAAAAGCACCCCATTTGCTACAGGAAGTTTTTAGTAGCAGGTCTGGTAGATTGAGCACTGCGTACTTGCTGCTGAAAATTCAGTAACTCACCTGGATTTTTGAACTCCCCTGTCTTTATCAATGTCCCTAATTCCTTCCTCATGCCGTGAAGACCCTTCAAGTCAGTTGTGATGCAGCTGACACTGAACTCCCATCCCGCCAGCAGAGTGCTGATCAGTGGGACCTCTCCAAAAAGTTATTTCTTCCAGAATTTCTTCCTGATTCTGAGCTTTATATTTATGAGCTGTGAATTTGAATCATTTAATCTTTAAGCACTGGTTTCCTAATGATACAGAGAGCAATTTAGGTGCAGGGGTAGGAGGCTGCAACCCTCCAGGAATGTATCTCGCGGACATAAAACCCTAAAGTAAACATGCTGCCTTGCACCACGCACGCAGCTAAATAATGGCACCGGCAATGATAAGTCACTTATTCCCTTGAGCAAACCCATGGCCTGATCCTGACAGTTTCTCCGGCAAACCCCCCCCTTGTTTCTCAATGTCTGCCCCAAGCAAGGTCTTCAGGATGTCACACGGTAGCTGACTCCGTCCAGAGCACAGCGGTGGCTAGGACCCAGCAAGAGCCTGGAGACGAGTCTGGAGGAAGACGAGCAACATAATTTAAAGCAGACACTGTCCCAAATAAGGTTATTCCTCTGAAAATGCCTTCATTCTGAAGTTACAATTGAGCCTCTTGTCATTCTGAATGGGGGAATGTGAAGCTGAAGAACAATTTCATCGGTACCAGGACTGAACCAGTTTTGAAGAGCTGGATATGTTTTTTAAAGACATGATAAGCAGTGTTTGGGGATGCAAGAAACCCTTGAAACAAGGTAAATGTGAAATATTCACGCTTTTTAACCCTGAAGGTTCTACCTTAGCAGCAAAGAGTCTTGTATGAAAAAGGATCAGACCCTGGGAAGTTTGGTTTGTGTTTTGAATATTCTCTTGTATTTCTCTGGGGGTTTTTTTGGCACAGGACAATGTCTCTGTTAATTGTCTAAGCAGTAACAAAAATTACCTTGGGGGGAAATTTGGAAGGTGCTGATGATGTTAGCTACAAACAATATCTATGAAGTAAACCACTTAATTGTTAATATTGTAGCAAGGATGGAGGTAAATATTGTTTTGGCGTGGGAACTGGACAAACTGGGATTAAACCCTGATTACTCCATGGTTCCAACTGTGTCTTGAGGCAAATCACTACTGTTGTCTGCCTTTGCTCTCTCACCTGTTAAGTGGATATTCTGATATGATTTGTTTACCATGTTTTTTCTAGATGCTAAATTATTTGAGCCACTTAATAACTTTCCTTGGGGGGATATTCACAGAAATCACCTACATTTTTCATCTGTGGATGGGAAAGGGTGATTTTGAAGTAACATGATGGTAAACTGTGACATTAAATGGGGTTCAGAGCTCAATTTTGCTCCGAGGTATGCTGGGACTTTCATCACTGTTGCTCATGGGAGCAAACCATCACCTAGCATGAAGCTGCTTTGAGTCTGGGAAAGCCTCAAAGCACTAAAAGCTCATTTATGTTGAGTTGTTGCTACTGCTGCTCCTGTGGTTAGAGGCATTGGTGCCGGTGGCAGAAGGCAGGGTTTAGTGGTGATGCTGTCTGACATCAAGGCCACTGGAGTCCTGAGAGCCCTGAGCTCTGCACTGGAAGGGGCTGGTGGGGGACTGAGACCTGCCCAGAGGGCAGAGATGCAGTGCTGTGTCATGATAGGTGCTGCTGAGGCGGCGGTCCAGAGAAAAGCTAGGCAGGAAAATCTCACCTGAACAGCTGCACTGAAAACCACCTTGAGAAGGGAATACCGATGTGCAAAGAGGTTGTGTTGTACCATGAGGAGTGTCTTACCCTCCTCTGGATGGATTCCTTGTGGTCTCATGATGGAAAAGACCACCACAATCTAGTGCTTCAGGGTGTGACAGCCATCTTAGAAACACCTGGAGGGACAGCATCCTTGTTTGCTACATCTCTGTCTTACATAGCAAGCCATTAAATCACATTTTTGTGTACAAATACACCGATTTCCCAGTTGCTTTATAAACTTACAATTTAGGAAGTTTCAAAGCATGTTAAAAAACTCTGGATTGTGACAGCTTTATTATTTAAGAAGCAAAGGGACCATTTTTTGCACTGGCAGTGTAATAAGAGAAGATATGGCAAAGCAGACAGGATGCATGCTGTCCATCACGGTGGTGACCTCTTGTGGGGAATATCCATAGAGATTTCCTCATCTTAATTAACTGGATCTAAACAGAAACAATTTCCACTTGAGGGCTCTGAGTAAAGCCTTATAATCTTTGTCATGTTTGTCTTTTCTCTCAATTCCAGCAAACTAATACCCAAATGATAAAGCTCATTTTCCTCTCCTTAGGGGAACCACCCACTCCTCTAAGCCTGGGGAATAAGGAACAGAGGGGGAACAACAAAGACACTATAGTGGAATCAGCAAATCCTCCTTCCATAGCATGATTTTGGCATATTTTTCAAACATTAATTTAAGGGTCAAGAACGAACATCCTTGGTCTTGTTTTAGAGGGGGGGGAGAACAGACTTCTGATCCTGCTGCTAAGTCCCGAAAAAAACCTCAAAGCTCTTTGACCTTGGAGTCTCAGACCTTCATCCATCACTAGTTGTTTCCCTGGACTGGAAGTAACATGCAACCTGAAAATAGAGCACCTGTGGTCTAAGCCTCCCCAGTTTCTTTCTCTCCTAGGATGCAACACTGTAGTGAACTTGTTGGTTTTGCTGATCAACTGTTGCCATTACTGTGCAGAAGTGTGGCCATCAGCTGCATCCCCCAAAAAGTAACTACGCAGAGGGATCTCCACTAGCCGGGAGTGATCCCATGTCTTTTGTTTCCAGCCTCATGATGCTCTGTGGGTGGAAGCCACTGAGTGACACTACATTGATGCTGATTTTTGGTGGCACGTGTGCATGGCATCAGCATGTATTTGGAGCTTGCCAGATGCAGGCTTGTTCCTGGAAGGATTTAAGACCACTGCTAGATAAGAACTGCTGCATGGCTTCCAGATGGCAGCTGGTATGTGTCTCATTGGCTCTGGATGGAGGCAGGACAAGCTCAGATCTGCCTGCAAGAAGCCACACAAATACAGACAGATTCAGCATGTTTGCAGCAGACACTGTCATAAGGAAGTGATATCTGGAGCTCACATCAGTGGTGACCACAGCCAGAGACCTCATTAGCACCCATCTAGGAACAAGCCATTTGAAAGACAAATGCTTTCCTTTGGCTTTATTTGCATTTTTCTTTCACTGTCCAGTGACAGGCCTCCCCGTGTTGTTTGATCCTTTTGCAATTATTTCTATGATCTTTTCTGGAATGCTTTCCAAACAGTTGAACTCGATGAATCTTTCATTTCACACAAATCCATTCCATTTTATATCTGTCTCTTTGTAAGGCATCTGCTTTTAAATGTATTTAAAAGTCAGCCCATACCTGGGATGTATAAAATGGAAAAATAACATTTGGACAAAAGGTTCTCAGTTCATTCTTTAAACTGTTTATATTAACTCGAGAAATCTGGATGTGTGTGCAAATGCTCTTTGACAGACTGGGATGAGAGAAGTGGAAAATGTTGTAGATAGAAATGGAAACTGTTCCCAGCGCTTGTTGTTTCTGAGTGGCACCCATTTGTTTTGCTCAGGACTTGGCAGCCCAGAACTCCAGTCCCACTGAAAGTACCTGAGGTGCCTCTCTGGGGAGAGTGACGGTAACACAGTTTACAGTGGCTGTCTTTCTCCGTGATGCCAGACATGCTGCCCAGCTTGAACATCTGGACTTAATTGGGCAGCCTGTGTATCATCTAGGTAGCAGATGAAACACTGGGGCAATCCCATGAAATGTCTTGGACCTCCTTTTCGAGTCTTCACATAAATATCTCTCTTTCCCACCAGGCTCAAAGTCATGCAAAGGTACATAGATAGGTTGTAAGTGCTGTTGGCACAGAGATGGGTTAATTTATTGCACTGCATAAATGCTTCTTGATGTTAGATGATGATCTGGTGCTCAGCTTTTACATGTGTTTACTGCTGTGTCACATTTGAAATCTAACCATAATTACTTTTGTCTGCAGAACCATGAAAGTGTACATCATCTTCCTCCTGGCAGTGGTCAACAGAGGGTTCTCTAACAATCAGCCCACAGAGGGGATGTCCTGTGAAATGGTAAGGCTGCCTCCCTGTACTCCTGGAGATCCTGAATGAGGTTGCCCCTGCCTTGTTACAGACATTGTGCAAATAACTATGGTTTCTGAGTGGGGAAACCCCCCCAAGGACCAGGCTCTCCATGGCAGTGGTGGGCTTTGCAGGGCCAGTGGATGCTCAGCAGGCTGTTCTCTGGATATGCCCTTGTTGTAGTGACAACACATAAAAGGCGTGGAAAAAAGAAGGGTCATTTTCTCTGGGATTTTTTTTTTTTTTTTTTTCCTAGGGGGAGCTGGTTAAAAGAACCCAAGACTACAGGGATTCTGTGGCTGAAACAGAGAAGGACCTAAAATCAAGTCCTTTATATCAGGCCTAAGGTCTTTGTGCTTTAAATAAATCATATTCCGTGATATACATCTATACCAACCCTTCTGTAATAACAGGGAGACTGACCTCCTCTGCCCTGACACAGCACTGCTGCTGCCAGGAGAGCTGTACCTGACTTCTCCTGGAGGTAAAATAAGTGACAAAGTCTCTTACTCCAGTACAAAATGTGATCCTCGAATTTTCACAAGCACATGGTACTATATTATAAATGCTATTTACAGCTGATCTTTTCCTTTCCCTATCCAAGTGCTTCTGGCTGTAACAGGCCATTTAAAAATACTTACCTTCTTTTTTTTTTTTTTTTTTCCCCTGAATGTTGAAGCTGTTCAGCACAAATTCACAAGAATTTCCAAAATAGGGAAAAAAATAATTTGCTAGCTGTACACGTCTCCCTTATGGGACTCATTCCATTCCTGTCCACCCTGCCGTATTGCTGCACTTCCTGAATTCCAAAGAAATTAAGACCTAGTATATATATAAAGATCTTGGGAAGGTGACTGGGTATCTCAGAGGGCTGGAGAGGGAAGACTGCTGAAACTGCTATAAACATGACAGCTTGGGTCCCATGTATCATAGTCACATGAAGGCTGGGCAAGACATGCAATAATCCATTCATCCCACCCCATTTCTCGACGGGTCACAGATCAGGCTGGTTGCTGAGAAGTAAACACATGCTTGTTTCCACTACTCCATTTTAAACTCCCTTCATCAAGCCAACAACCCAAAGCTCTGTGCAGCTAGGCTGGGATAAATTCAACCTCAACAGAAGGTATGCTGCAGCTGGGGGCTGGGATGCTCATCTGGTATAAGAGCTCAGCATTGCTCGTGTCAATGTTGACCATCTTCCTTCACTGGGAGTTTTCTCCAATGGAAGGCAAAGGGTGTAAATCCAAAGACAACTTAAAGAAAGAGGGAACTACTGCATTAGCTGATGGGTCCATTGAGAGTCCTGTTTACTTCATATGATTATTTTTCATCACAGCTTCACTGTTTTACATGGTAGTTTGCTATGACAACACTTTTAGAATAGCAAAGGCTCAGAAATTGAAGTTTTCATTAAAAATCTCCTGGAAGAGGCATGAGTCAGAAACCTGTGCCCATCTCTGACTCACTGCTGATGCTTCTGTGATTGAACTGAACTCTTGTAAGAGGTTTTAAGAAGCAAACAGTCCCTACTAGACCCCTGACAAGGGTGTGAGCCGCACTGATTATACAAGCTACTGCTCATCTACCTGGAATCATAGAATCATGGAATGGTAGGGGTTGGAAGGGACCTCTGGAGATCACTGAGTCCAACCCCCTTGCCAGAGCAGGATCATCCAGAGCAGGCCACACAAGAAAATATCCAGGAGGGTTTTGAAAGTCTCTGGAGAAGGAGACTCCACAACATCTCTGGGCAGCCCATTTGCAAGAACAAGACAGAGCTTAAGTGTCAGGAGGATCTTCCTAACTCATGTTGCCTTCCAGGAAGAGGGGCTTCAACTAGTTCATGTTTTACCTCCCAAAGAAGGGTGTTTCTGCTAATTTATATTAACTGGCAAAGACAGAACTTTCAAACAATTTGTAGAAGGGAAGAGTTTACCCCTTGCATTGAGGTGATGCAAGAACATGTGTGTAATCAGTTATCATAGGTCAGTTGATACATGATACCTGGTTGTGTAGTTTGATACATAGCTGATATGTGATTTGATTTTTTAGCCGAGTGTCTGCCTGGGCAGCTTTTACAGAGAATGGGCATGGACACCCCACAAGTGCAAGTCAGTGCCAAGTGACTCTAACCCAAATTCTTTTGTTCAAATGTGTATGAGTATGGAAGCAGAGGTTTGGACCCAGCTACTTTGTTTGGAGGGCTCTTGCTGAGGTGGGTGACAACTTCCACCCAGTGCTGAGCAGTAAAGAACTGGAGTCAGAATCCAAAGGATGTGCAACTTTTGAGCTGTTTGGTTATTTTTTTGCCAGCACCTGAATAGGATCAGACACCAATGGGACCAAGCGCTCTCCATCCTGCAGTACCAATAGAATTCAAGAAAGAGAAAAAAAAAAAAAAAAAAGCCACTGGACTTCCAATAATCTGGTGGCAGCACCAGCAGAGGTGATAAAGTCAGGATGTGAGACCAGAAAAAAAAAATAAATTTTCCAGCATCAGGCTGCCAAACCATTGGGCTATGGGGTGGGATGAGGGGAGATACAGGCAAACAGATGCTGTTTGCTCCATCCCACTCAGATGTGCTTCATCTTTTCTTCCTCGCACTGATGAGAACAAAATCTATTCAGCTTGAGCCTTGAGGAAGAAAAGATGGTACAGAACAGACTAGATAAGAAATTCAGTTAGGAGCAAAATAATCACTGAAAAGGCATAAAAGACTTTTTTTTTTTTTAATGGGAAAGGAAATGTTATAGGAACAAATGGCAGGCAGTAGGAGGTATAGATTTCATTGGTCCTTTTTATGACAGTGGATGCAGGTTAAAGGCAAGATACAGTGAATTGGGAGTGACTTCTCACCCGTTGACTTCAGTGGAAACTAGCTGTCTGGCATCAATGGGAATTTGATCAGGACTTCCAGAAGTGGCAAAATCTGGCTCAAAGTGTGGAAAGAAACCTGACAACTGACTGAGGCTCCAAAGCAGCTGATGCTTTTTCACTCTGGATTTTTGTAACCTTCTGTCTTCTCCCTCTTCCAAAAACTGAGCAAAAAGAGACTTCCTGATCTGTTACTTGGACCTCAGAGCCCATCCTAGATCTGTGCAGATTTTAGCTCAAATAAGCAATTCTACAGTGACTTTGCAGGAAAGAACTAATATCAGGGAGAAGATAGAAAATTCCCTTCTCTTTTTTTCTAATTTGTTTAGCTGGGGGATATTTGAATGAGTTGAAGGTAAAAAAAAAAAAAAAAAGGAGGGTTTGGTTTTTAACAGGACATTTACTTGGGAGATTTGGAAAAGATTTATCATGGGAAAGAGTGAAGAGCAGCCTGTGTATATCTGGAGTTTGAATGAGTACTTAGATCTCTCTGGCACATTTTTTTGCCGTCTCCAAAACTCACATGATGCAAAAGAGATTCAGAAAATGCTTATGTCCCACTTCTGCTGAACAAACCTGACACTTCATTCACCTAAAAGTTCACACAAAACAGATGTTTTATAATATTTTTTACTTTTAATGTTTCTTTAATGTCTGAAAAGCTTTGCATCATGGAATATGGAATCTGCTTCTCCACAGAAGTTAAGATTCAACAGTTTGGGTTTTTTTTCTTCTGATCTCTCTACAAACAGTACATGACCCAGTCACCCAAGTACATTCATAACAAGAGTTTTCCTCTAGTAAATTAAATGCTGCCTAAGCTTTTCACATTCCTCTTCCTCTGGTTGCTGTATGTTCTCTTTAACAACAAAATACAGCTTCACATGTATGCAAGCATGACCATGTCCACGTTTCCAATGCTCCTTAAGAACACACATTCCAAATTTTACCTTGGACAGAGATTCAGTCCTAGCTGCATCTGGACATGCACCTAGAAGACAAATTTGACATTCACACTTTTTTTTTCTCTATCTTACTGCTGAGAATTGGATTGAAATTGCATGACCCTCACTGCACATCACAGCTTTTTTCTTGTCAGAAGCTTGATTTACATAATTTGCCTTTTCCATGTTGTATCAGGGGTGTCTTGTGTGGGTAATTTCATAAGTGTGCTCCCCGTACAAGAAGAAGGTAACCCTTTAGAAAAGAATAAACATGATTGGTAATGGCAGGAAGTGTTTGGAGAATAGCATCAGAAATGTTTCAGCTGCTGAATGACCTCTTAAGCCACGGCTAAAGGAAGACATGATCAAATATTTGAGTGTGTTACTAAAAAGAAGAAAGATGAGTTTTGTGCAAGGATCCTTATGTTTCTCCACATCCTTGCTTTGGGACCTATGCTGCCAACAGAGTGGAAGTCTTCTAAGTATTACTCAGTATTACAAGTAGAGTTTGCAAAATCTAATACAGTGATGAAGCTGAGAAAATTAAAAATTAGAACAAAAGTTAGGAAGTGCTGCTTGATTGACAGGGGGCAAAAGTCCTTCACTTGAGACTATTAAAATAAGACCAGGAGAAAGGTACAAAAAGGAGAACATTTAGTAGATACCACATGCAGATAAAACTGCCTGCTGTTTTAAGTCACTCTTTAAAATGAAATGAGTACTATTAGCTGCAAAGAAGCATTAGGATTGTTCTACTTTGTCTGAATGCTTAGAGAAAGTAGTGTGATCAGTTTCAGAGGAAGGAACTGCCTGAATGCTGAATGTTATTTCCTTTGTATTTCATGCAAATGTTTTTCATTTGCCACATAACAACCCCTTTTCTCTCTTTTTCTGTCAGGCAAACACTCAGGCATTTTGCCACAACAAAGACCTCCACCAAATCCCTCATGAGCTCCATCTGAATGTAAACAAAATAGATCTGTCTGGAAATCTGATTCAAAGCATCCCTGAAATGCCATTATCATTTTACACATCTCTCCAGTGCCTGGATTTAAGCTCTAACCAGATAAGCTTCATCACGCCTGGAGTCTTTGCACACATGACAAGTTTGCTGGAAATAAATTTAGCCAACAATCATTTATACAAGCTTGCTCAGAATGGGACAGAAGGGGTTGGACTTCTACCCAAGGTGGAAATACTGGATTTATCCCAGAACAGTCTGTACAACGGGATGGCTGAGTATTTCATTAAACAAGCTCCAGCACTGCGTTATCTTTCCTTGGCAGACAACAGTATTATAATGATATCACATAAGATGTTTCAGGGATCTCCCAATCTTGTGGAGATAGATCTTCAGAGTAATATCATCATGGAAATAGAAGAAGGTGCTTTTGAGTCTCTAGTGAACCTTTCCAAACTCAATCTCTCCATGAATTCAATTACTTGCATCTCTGATTTCAACCTCAGGCAGCTGGAGATACTTGATCTTAGCAGAAATAGCATTGAAACCTTCCACACCTCAAAGTCAGATGATGAATATAGCTTAAGATGTTTGGATCTGAGTGAAAACAAACTGCTTCGCTTCCCAGTCTTCCCACAGGTAAATAAACTGGTAGCTCTGAATTTATCAAAGAATTTAATCCAGCTCACTGCTGAATCCCCTCATAACAAAATGGACTATATGGAAAACGAATGGCTAGATGCTTCTTTTCATATTCTTGATCAGAAGCAAAGCAGAAACAAAAGTTCACTTTATTTATCCCAGCTTGTCTATTTAGACTTAAGTTATAATGAAATTAAATCCATTCCAGATGAATTCTTTGAATCAATGTTGTCCCTTCACACCCTTAATCTCAGTAAAAATTGTCTTCAGGCATTTGCAGTAACTTATGACAGTGCATTGATCTCCCTAACCATCCTTGACTTGAGCTACAATGCTTTGCAGAACCTTCTCCTAGATGCTGGCACGCTGTATAATTTGAAGGAGCTCTATATTCAGAACAACCACCTTCAGACCCTGCAGTTTGATATCTTCTCAAGTCTTCCTAGCCTCAGACTGCTTAATCTACAGAGCAATAACATCAGCCTTTGCAGCATGTACTCAGGATTAGCTAAGCAAAGACTTACTGGCGAGGAAAGTGGGTGCATATCATTTGTTGATTCTCCTGCTCTTCAGTACTTGTATCTAGCCGACAACATGCTGAACATCTTACCAGCGTACACCTTCTACAAGACTTCTCTGATTGTCTTGGATCTCTCCATAAACCCTGGACTGAAAATAGAAGTTAAAGGATTAACAGGACTGGAAAAGTCTCTGGAATATTTGTATTTACACGGCAGTAGCCTGGTAGATTTAAATATTGACTTGCCTTCTTTTGGTCACCTTAAACATTTAAACCTCTCTGAAAATCAACTGAACTGGCTGCCTAAGTGGGGTAGTGACTCTCCACTGGAAGTTCTGGACCTGCGGAACAACAGGTTTAGTACATTACAGAACAGCAATATTTTAGCATTAGAAAATTCTCTTAAAAATTTGTATCTCACTGGGAACCCACTTGACTGCTGTGGAAACATCTGGCTCTCATCAATGATCCAGAACAAAAATGTCCAGATCCTCAATGTGGAGCACTTAACATGCCAGTACACTCAGAACTTCGGGTACCAGGAAGAGATGCACATTGGGAACATCAGACCAGAAGACTGTGAAAAAGAGGATCTGAAGAAAATCAACTTCCTTATTATATTAACTTTTGTGTTGGTTTTATCTGTGATCATCATTGGCGTGGGTTCATTTTATTGCTTCCGCAGGCAAAACTTTAGCCATCAATTTAAAGCATAGGAACACAAAATGCCTTGAAAACTAAAGAAATCAGGTGCTACACTGCCGGTGTGTAGAAAAGAAGGGCAAAATTCTCATATTTGATTTTTAACTGTGGATTTTAAGGCAGTTTCAAAGTGCCCCTGAACTGCACCACTATAGTGCTCTAGTAGCAGGGACTGAAAGGAAAATTTGCCATGTTTTGCACTTGCTTCATTTGCAAGCAGATCTGCTTTAACAGTTTATAGAGTGGTAGCAGAGGCCACTGTAAAGTCCTGCTGTTGTTTTGAGAGATGTGCGATTTAAACCAGACCAAAAGAAAAATAGCCCTCTAAGGTCTTGAGACTTTTCCCTAAGCTCAGAGATAGTTTGCAGTGACATCTTCACAGAAAGACTTTATGCAAATTGAACACTGTAACTGCATCACCTTTTTATGTCAGTCACTGATGGCATCAGATGAGTAGGAAAGCCTTTCTCAAACTGGGCACATAACTTATGTGTCTCCAAAAGATATTTTGATTTGGTCTGAGCTTTGCTTTTTCCTAACCCTTCTTAAACTGAAATCATAAAGCTATGCCAGGATGAGCCAAAATACAACCTTTCACTCCTTAAAGTTGGTTGCAAATCTCCCATAAGTTCCAAAACAATGAGAATTTAACTAAAAAAGGAAATTACAGTTTGTGCTCATGGCTGACATTTAGAAAATCTATGGCGGACCATGGGAAACAAAGACTTTGGTGGTAGGAATCTCTTTGGACATCTCCCTTTGCTTGTACTGTGTTGCTCCAGCCCCTGGGGCAAGACACGAGAGGTAGATGAGGTCAATTAGTCTCAGCACTTAATACCCATGAAGAATATAAGAGAAACTTCATACATAAACCAATTGAACTATATGTTACCCAGCTCTGCTCAGAAGGTCACAGCTCCACAGTTCAACTCAAAGAGGAGAAATTTGCCCCTCACGTGCAATACATATTTAACTGGGTTTAATGTGAAGAAATTCATCTCTGGGTTGAACACTTTTTAAAAGAAAACTCTTGGAGAATGAATTTCAACCAGCCAACAGTGGACTGAAATGTTTATATTTCTAAGGAAAACTGTTTGGAAGTCAGTGCATACAGCTGCATTTCAATGCAAAAAGATAATACATCTATTTTTAAAGGTCACAGGAGGTTGGGCGGCAAAAAGGTGTTTTAAAGGTACCAGTGTGAAACAATACACAGAGAACCTATTCCTGGGCCATTATTCCGTGTGTCTCCCCCAAAAGATACTATGATCTAGAGGACCGACTGCAAGAAAAGTTATGTTGATCCTCATTTTGTGATGGGTTTAACATGTCCAACCTGCCGCATTAAGAAAAGCTGATGCTGACATATGTTATGTCCCATACTCTGACAGCAAATTCACCCTTTTGAAGTGAGAAAAACCTCACCAACAGTGGGAGCCTGATCTACTAACAGGGTTCAATAGCTTCAAAAGGAGCTATATCAGTTTTTCTGTTAATGCCAGGAACTGTACATTATGGCATGCAAGAGAAATCGAGGTCAGACCAAAACTTGGCTAGGTAAATAACTCAGAGTCAAATTGCTGCTCCATTTCTGCTTCTTCCAGATAGTGAATGTGGAAATTAACACACTACAAAAAGGTGTACAATTCTATTTTTAAAGCAGTTGTGTAAAAAACTGGCTGGTGGTTTTCCTTGTGGAATTTTGTACAATAAAAGCAACTTTGAATTTTGTAAAAAGCACAGGGTTGTGAATATATTAAAGCACCAGCTTGGAATGCTCCACAGAAGAAATGCTATGTCTTCCTATTTTTCTGTGGTGTTCAGATTCTGGCTAAGACCTTTGCTTTCTGGTCCTGAAGCAGGGACAGCTGTTCCATACCTTAGAGTACAACCAGTGAAGAACAAGGATATCTACTGAAGATGTGAGTGAGCATTTGCACAAACAATCAGCAGAAATAGGGCCTGACAGAACATCTGTGAAAGCCAACGCTACCCTTTAGCTCAAGCTCTTATTCTTGTAGGAGAAAGTGTGCACAAGCAGCAATCCCAGGGATTAGTTGGGAGCCTGATGCTGAAGTTGGTGATCTTTTCCTCTGGGTATAAGCAAACTGAGCTGTGCACTCAGACGTGGGCTAATTTAGCTATACATTAAGTTCATGCCTTTTGTGTTGAGCATGGCAAGATTATATCTTATTCTGAGAGACAGTATTAGATTGGCTGCCATGACTGGAATTAGTTAATAACCTGATGACAGAGCCAAACCCATTTAATTAACAGTTTTAACACTGCTTTTGTTTGGCTCTACCAGAAGGAAGTACTTGTTATTACTAAACATCTGGGACTAATTATACTTCCATTGACTTCCCTGGGAGCAGAAACTGCTTTCTCGAGGAATAAGCCACAGGAATAAAGTGCAGCATGGCTCATTTGGATTTCTTTGTTATCAGCATAAGCAACCAAGAAGTGACATGAGCCCACTCCAGCCTATTCTGTTATTCTGGATGGGATAAGAGGCATGAGAGAATGAAAATATGTATAAAAGAGCAAAGAGAGGGAAAACAGGGAGAAATAGGAACTCTCCATGATACTATTCCTCAAAGTAGGGGTAAGCAGATGACAGACCCAACTCTTGCCTCCCCTGTCTGCTACTGTGCCTGCAAGAAGACCAAATGCCAAAGTACATGATCCTGCATCACACGTATCTATTAATCAAACATTGCACATCTTTCTGCCAGTTAGCCCCATTGTCCTAAGAGGCTGGCACAATACAGGTTGTTTTGACTGTAATTTTGCAACGAAAATTTACACCCTCATTCACTGCTTTTTTATAAAGTCCCTGCAACAGCCTCTGTTCATGCAAAGAGAGCTCATGCTGCTAAGCCAAGGAATTTCCTTCTAGGATTCTGGGATACAGAGTAGAGCACATGGGACTTATGCAGCCAATGCAAACTTTTTTTAAAAATTGTTGTATGCAACAAGTGGCTTCCTCTCTGCAGCTGTTTGCATGGGGCAGGAAAATAGTTCTCCTTCAAATATTTCCTACCACAGCTTTCTGTGGTTTGTTCCCAAGAATCCGCTGTAGCATGATCACGTACATATATAAGTACTGGCAGCACTAGAAAAACTCCCAGAGACAGTTCCTAAAAATTCAGCAAATCACAACTCATGTTGGCCATCCACAAAAAGTTAAGTCTCATTTTCCAAAGGTGTTGTCTTTTATTGCAAAGATGAGATAAAACGATACCTTCGCAGAGTACCAGAGCTTCTGGTTGCAGACCTCTCTTTAGGGACCCTGCTCAGCCCTGAACCACCCAAGTAAGTGCCTCCTAATATTCTGGGAGCCTAGAGCATTTTCTTTCCTATTCCTATCTATTCACGAACTAAAATCATTAACAGGCTCCTCTATATTTCCACCAGAGAGAAAAACATGTCTCACCTTATACAGCAAGGTTTCCTCTGGCCATATTTTTTATTTTCCATAAACATCTGCCTATTGTGTTTCTGCACACACGTACATAGGCACAGACTCACACAGGCTAGTGTAAGACATGCATCACTTCGGGATTAGCTTTGTTTAACCTAAATTAGAACAGCCTGTACCAAATGATCTTCTATAATGACAAACAGCCTGTGGTGCTGTTGCCTGTGGATTCCTATTTCATGCCTGTCCATGTGAAGCAATACAATCAAGATTTTCAAAAGCAATCAGTGATATATTTCAGATGCCTAAATTTGCAGCCTGTACATTGCCAATCCTGAAACAAGTCTGATTTTCCATAAAACTATGTCCATCTCCTCTCAGAACTAAGAGTCTTTAGCATGCCTTATATACAAGCCCCAGAAAAAAAAGATTGTCCAGGTGCATATATAATTCTTTCTCTTAGTGCTTTCTAATGACAGTGACCTGATGTGTCATAGCTGTGTTGAACATATGAGCTGAAATAACAGCAAAGCTACTCACGAACACCTCCAGTTCCCTCAGTTGCTTCACATAAGTCTTTCTCTAGACACTTCACCAGCTTTCTTGCCCTTCTTTGGACACACTCCAACACCTCAGTGTCCTTCTTACAGTGAGGAGCCCAAAACTGAACCCAGGATTCAAGTTGCAACCTCTTTGAGTACAGGGGGATGATCCCTGCCGTAGTCCTGCTGTCCACACTAGTGCTTGTACAGGCCAGGATGCTGGTGACCTTAGCCCTCCCGGCACATGCTGGCTCATATTCAGACAGCTGTCAACCAACACCCCCAGGTCCTTTTTGACTGGGGAGTTTGCAGCCACTCTGCCCCAGCCTGAAGTGTTGCAGGGTGTTGTGACTCAGGTGCAGCACCCAGCCCTTGGTCTTGTTGAACCTCACACCATTGTCATTGGCCCACTGATATAGCCTCGACAGACCCCTCTCTGTAGATCCTTTGTTTCCTAAAGAAGATCAACACACCTAGCTAACTTGTCATCTGCAAACTCACTGATGTTGCCTTGATCCCCTTGTCCAGACCACTGTTAAGGATACTAAAGAGAATTGGCCCCCATACTGAGCCCTGGGGAACACCACTGATGACCAGCCACCAAAGGGATTTAACTCCATTCACCACAACTCTTTGAGCCTTGCCATCCAGACAGTTTTTTATCTGGTGAAATGTACATCCATCCAAGCCATGAAGAAGTATATAGTGACCAGGGAAAAAAGTTTAAACAGAAATGTGAGGGAAAAGAGACTGAATGAGCACAGAAAAGCTCTCTGGGGAGGGTAACACAGTATTCTTTCACACACAAAGACATTTGGAGGCTGGTGCAACACAATGCAAAACAAAATCATAGAATCATAGAATGGCCTAGGTTGGAAGGCACCTTAGAGATCATCTAATCCAGCCTCCCTGTTATGAGCAGGGACGACTCTCAGCTAGATCAGGGTACACAAGGCTCTGTCCAGCTTGGCCTTGAACACCTCCAGGGAGGAGACAGCCACAATATCTCTGGGTAATTTCTTCCAATGTCTTGCCACCCTCATGATGAAGAATTTCTTCCTAAAATCAAATCTAAATCTATTCTCCTTCAACTTAAAACCATTTCCCCTTGTCCTATCAGTCAATGCTCTTGTAAAAAGTCCCTCCACAGCCTTCCTGTAGGTTCCTTTCAGGTATTGGAAGGCAGCTATTAGGTCCCTCCAAAGTCTTCTCTTTTCAAGATTGAACAATCCCAGCTCCCTCAGCCTGTCCTTGTAGCAAAGGTGCTCCAGCCCCTGGATCATCTTTGTAGCCCTCCTCTGAACGTGCTCCAACAGATCTTTGTCCCTCTCTTGGCAAATATAAGGGGACAGTCCTGCAACACTGGAGAGTCACTTTTGTCCTAACTTACTGATCATGGATGTTCTGTCACACTGCAGAGCTGATCTAGTTCCACAGATTTCCTCCTTCTGTCCATTTCAAGCAGTCATTGCATCAAAGACATATTTTCCAGTTTCTTCTGTCTTGCTTCGCAGAGCTCCCAGATGTGCTCCTCCAGATCCCTGATTCATTCATGAATGAGGTTACAAAACTTGGCAAAGTTTTCCAGACAGACTCTGTGAGAGAGTTCAGCAGCAACTAGAAAAGGTGTGAAAAATGGGACCTTTGCAGAAAGGTTATGAGAATTGGTTCACAGTTGAAGGGGGAGAATGAAAGCATATAAACAGAATGGGATGTTTTAAACATTCTGAATCAGCAGGGAAGAAGGAAGAAACACACAGACAAATTAAGTCAAATGTTGGGTGGATTTTTACAATTTCAGTGGCGGCATACATGTAAATGTATGTTGGGATCAATCCCGAACCCAGGGGACTCAACAGAGACTGCCTCCTGGAAGAGGTTTTATGCATGGTGAAGGGAGTGGATGTTTTCCCATCAGTTTGAACTTATAGATGTTGGAATGTGAATTATTCAGCACTTCTGAGACCACTCTAATTATCCTGGAGGGTTTTCAGATCAGCCTGAATGACTGAATCCTCCTTGTTCCACGAATGAAAAATGTGTTTGTTTCTCCCACAACGATTCAACCAGCTTATCCAAGTTCCTGCTTTGAAACAACCCTTAGGTGGGATAGTTCAATTCACACCAGTGAAGGTATTGATGCTGTGGGTGCTTACTTTTCGCTCTGCAGATGGTACCAACAACATATATGGGACTGGCAATGATACTAGGTGATGCCTATCAGGTTTGATGCATCCAGAAAATTTTTGCACTGTCCTCCATCTAGAGGAAAACCTAGGTGAAAGCCAGTGACACCATGAAAAGTAAGGCTTTGTACAGAGTATTAATTGTTTTAATGCATTTTTTTCCTTTTCTTCCTCAGCTGTTCTGTTTACTCCATCCTGACCACTGCCTTCCTCTCCCTCTGTTCTTTACTGGATTCCTCTTATCTGTTTCAAGCTTTCAGTCCCAAACAGGACATAAACTCAATGAAGTTTGATCCCAAGCTGAACTTTTAAAATGTATTATATTTGAGTGGACTGGGGATTAAGTAAAGGGAATTTATCACCCATATTTCATCAACAGATGAGGCCTTGTTTATTATTCCCAAAACATTTACATTTTTCAGAATATTCTTGATTAGAAAAATAAAGCCACTCTAATAGGAACAGTCCTTACAATACGCCAAAATATTATAATATCATCTAAGTCTACACTCTAAAGGATGCAGGCAAACATGAATTATGGGCTGGCACTGTATCAAAAATGCAACTATTGTTCTCAAAAACAGGATGCAGACCAAGGGGAAATGGTGTCTAGTCCTGACTGTTCACAGCGTAGGCATAAAAAAAACACCATAGCCCTATTGGAAAGGTAGAAGGTCAAAAATTCACAGGAGATTTTTTTTTTTATTCTCTCAAATCTGTTGATTTCTACAATGTAAGAATCTGGATCAACAAGCATAACAAAGAGTATTTATTCTACTCATCAGCTTTGTGGAGTCCATTATCCATAGCTCATGCAAAAGACTTCAAAGCAGCAACTGATAACTTAAAAACTTGGAAAGTTCCTTTTAAGATGGATTTTTCACCTAAACCTACATAAAAATCACATTAAAATCAATGCACTCTTTGGACATAGATAGTGAAAGAAATTTTTATTTTTTTTTTACAATTCTCAGGTGAGAAGTTGTCCATATTAACAATCAGTGAGAGTCCTGCAGGGATCAGTACTTCCCTGTGTTATGTGTGTATCAAAACATATCTGAAGACCTTCCAGTCAAACTCAACCAAAACCGTGTGGAGAGAAGTGCAACGTGGCTCGTTCCATAGATGGGGGAGGACCTCCATAAGACTCTCCAAGCACACAGAGAAACTACACAAAATGTAGACTTCTGGGGTCCCCAGTTCAAGAGAGACAAGGAACTACTGGAGAGAGTCCAGTAGAGGCTATGAAGATGATGAAGGTACTCTCCAACCAAGAAATGCTGAGAGCCTGGAGAAAACTGAGAGGGTATCTTATCAATGCTTATCAATATCTAAAAGGTGGGGGTCAAGAGGATGAGGCCAGATTCTTTTCACTGGTGACCAGCACCAGGACAAGGGACAATGGGCACAGACTGGAACATGGGAAGTTCCATCTGAACATGAGGAAAATGTTTCTTCCTGTGAGGGTGGCAGAGCCTTAGAACAGGCTGCCCAGAGAGGTTGTGGAGTCTCCTTCTCCAGAGATACTCCAGATCCACCTGAAGGTTATCCTGTGCCACCCGCTCTGGGTGACCCTGCTTTAGCAGGGGGGTGGACAAAATGATCTCCAGAGGTCTCTTCCAACCCCTGCCATTCTGTGATTCTTTGATTTTTTTCATTCCATTTGGAGCATAATATTTACTCCATTGTAGCAAATATCTGCTTGCACATACTTCTTACCCTGCAGTGTGCTCAGACCCTGTATTTGTAACAAAATGCATTTTGCATTGGCAAAGGGTGAAAATGTGCACAAGGTAGAGGCTCTGCACTAATCCCAAGGCCTGTACATTTTTGCTGAATTTTCCTGAAACAGCCATGCCCAATGCCTCCAGATCCCCCAAGGCAGGAGCTATACTTGTGCTTCCAGTTTAGCAACCAAACCAAACTGCTACTTGTCCAAAGCTGAGCTGAATGGGGCTTCCCTGTACTGTTTTGCTCTCTGGATAGTTGCCCTTCTCCTTCCCTTGGGTTGGGAAAACCCATGTGTGGCTCCCGAAAGGGAGCTGGACCCTTAAGATGTTGTGAGAGAGAGCACCGTTCTGTCGTTTAGCAATAATCAGCTAACATTGAAGAGCAGCTATTCATTGCAAAGTAGCGGAGAGAGGGATGGAGCAGTGAAAACAAATCCAAGGGTCTTCGCAGCTGACCTGCAGCCTCTCCAGGATGCTCTTGGATACAGTGGTAGGGAATAAATCATGATTTCCCCAATCCCAGTCTACTTGGTGCTACTGTTTTCTTTTCCTTGTGACACGTGCAGTAACACAACAGTTACTGTTGTCTGTATAGTCAACATATCAGGCCACTATTAAGTACATTCTTCCATTAAGGAAACAGCCCCCTGAGGAGGACTGCTCCAGACAAGTCCTGTGCCGGGGAAAATGCTTCTGAAGAAAGGCATTGGACAACCCTAGCCAGTGGCTCCATCTTTATCTATGACCCCCCCAAGGGTACATCTCCATGGACAGATGGGTGCAGAGAGATGTATATTTGCTCCACCCAAGTGCTGAGCTGGTCGGCCTCAAGCCAAGTCTGGCTGGGATCTGCATGGCTTCATGTGCCTGAGCTCACAGCTTCCACCAAGGAGCTTTCATGGTCACACAGCTCCAGACAGGGTTGGTTCATGCCCTGCCAATGTCTCTCTATATTGACAAGCCCAGAGTGAAGTCAAAGGCTGAAGGGACAAGAGGTGATGTAGCTGTCCTACAGTGCTCTGCCCTAGTAAATTAGGAAAACTCCCAATGAAACTGAAACCAGCCAATCTCTCAGCCTGCTTGGGCTGTCAGGGATGATTTAATAACCAGATAATTGCTCTTATGTTTAGTTCTGTTTTTTTCCAAAGTAAGAAAGCTGCCCCAGAAAGGGCAGCACAGTGTCCAATTTGGGTAACAGTCCAAGGATCACTTCTGACATCAAAAACACAGGACATCTGGTCTGATGGTCATCTGGGATACGAGAGATGAGCCTTTTCTATATATGTCATTCATGATTAGTCAACACGAGCATCCCCATATCACTTTAGGGTCCTGGAGAAAGCTGTGGCACTTGCAGTATAGCAATGCTCTGGAGAAGAATTAGTTTTGGTGCCTGTGGAAGAAGGTGCAAATAATGACGGAGCTGGTTTTGAAGTTATATCACATAAATCTGTGTGTGTTCCACCTAAAGACTGCATTGGGTGCGGTCCATTCCTTCCAAATGAGGAAGAGTGACCCAGACCTTGCCAGGATTTTTGTTGCCTCTGCAATATTGTGGTTACACTCCAGCAAAACAAAGAGGTAGATGGGATCAGGCTCATGCTCAAGTGCTCCCTGGGATCAGACCACAGCACTTTGCTTGCTGTGTTCTGGTGAGGGGAGATAGTCTGGGAGAGTTGCAGAGAGGCTGCACAGCAGCCTAGGGAAGGGTTTTTTTGGCTGATTCAGCAATGTTATTAATGCAGACTCTTTGGCTGCCCACTCCTGACCAGGGCTGTTTAACAGATAAGCAGTTCCCTGATTATCAACAGCAGAAGTGAACGTTGATTTAACAAGGCAAATATTACATTTTTCTCACAGTGAGAGGATTGTTCCTATTGGGGAAGCTTGGAAAATATCCAACAGGGCATGAGAAATCAGATGGGGTGTGGGCAGAGGTCATGCAAGGTAGAAGACACTCTTTTCCAGGGGTACTTTTAGGTCTTCAACCTCTACTTGTGAAGTGCCAAGTAGTGCAGGAATAATCTGACCATTCTGGGGTGCATGTGGACATAGGGTACAGGACAGTGTTTTTCACTGGTTGTCACAGGCTATTCTGTATCCATTTATCAATGGTCATTGCAAGGCAAAACAAACAGCCTTCATTCTGGCATAGCTTCCCTTTGGATGTGTCTTCTCTCCCTGTTCAGGTGGCTCTTGATGCAGAAATAGCCAGATCTCTGTTGTTCAGTTTTCCCATAAATTCAGACCTGAATCACAGCTGATGTGAATTGTACCATTGGGAGGGCAGAGGTCTGGAGTAGAGCAAGTAGCTGTCATCACTAGGTAATAATGGAAATCACAGCCAATTAATCATTATTATTCATTGATTTACTGCATTTAAATTAATTATCAGTGTTTGAATATCTAAGCCCCTTTCATCTAAGGTTGCCCAAACTGCTACACTCCTGTGTAATTACTGGACTTCCATAAAGTATTGAAACTGAGCTTTGGAGGAGTTAATTGAGTGTAGAAGTGTAGGTGGAAATTGAAAGTATGAGCTATGACTCACAGTCACTAGCTTGTATCCCTGTATTGTTTGCATTGCTTGTACTGTTTGCATAGCTCTGATTTCTGGAAACTGGCAGCTTTAGCCAGCCCAGTAGAAACAAATAACAATCTAGAATTAAGATCAGAGAAAAAAATACCCTAAAGACTAACCAATATATACAAATAACAGTTATCCAACATCTCACATATGAAAGGTTGCGTGTCTGGGAGAAGTTCCTTTTCACAATATGATTAATTGATGGAATAATCAAAAAAGGCCACTTGGGGTTTTGGTTGTTTATCCAAACAGAGGGCAACAAGACTCCAGCCAGGGCATCACTTGACAAGTCAGAAGGAAATCTGAGAATCCTTTAAGGAAGCTAAAGTAGCACAAGGAGAACTACAATTTAAAACCAGGCAACAGAATACTGTTTGTGCAGAAGGAAAAAAAAAAATGGTACCTGTACATACACAATATGGCTGCTATATAGCGTGAAAATATATGACAAGCTGTTACGGGGACCAGGGAATAGAGGCAGATATTTTTAGCCTGTTCCACCTGGGAGAGAAAAATCCAATTTAAAAAGATTATCATTCTGAAAGTGCAACTGCAGAAAATAGTTTTCAACGGGACAACCATGGTTACAGTATAGAAGGTTTGTGAACAAGGTGTTGTATACAATTGAGTTGCATATGGCCATCGAGCATCTTGTGTATAGGTAAAATATCATCAGTTTGTGAGAAGTTACCATGGAAATGAGGAGAAATAACAGCCTCAGTCATCAGGTCTACTGACTGAACTCAATCCAATGTGTCAGTGTGATCCCAGAACCACATATGTGTCTCCATCTTATCTCAGTCAACAAAATCAAGGGAAGTGTCACTGTGCATTACTCTGCACAGCTGGAACAAGAGGAAGCAGAGTGGAGCTTTGATAACAAACCTTTACAGACAGGAGAGGCCTCACTGCACAGACACATGGCTCTAATAAGGCTGAGGGGATCTTATTTTTTTTTTCTAACAAAACACATCAGACTGACCTGAAATCATGGCTGCACCTGGGCTGTATGTGATGCCAACTTCAACATGAAAATTTGCAGGAATAAGCATAGATAGCCAACATGAAGCTGCTGATATCACTGTTGACTGATGATGACAAGTATGGCAGCTCCTGATGTCACTCATGGAAGTGCTGTCATGGAGCAGCATGGCCCAGGGGTCCATATCCCATGCCAAGGGAGAGCACAAGAAGGCAGACACAGCATCTCAATATGCATCTCCTACCTCCAAGCACGAACCCATACTGCTGTGCTACAATTTTGCAATAGTCCCAATGAAATATAAAGCAGATGCTTCCAAGAAGCAGAAACAGAGCAGAGCTGACTGATGCTTCCGTGGCACAGACAACTTTGATCCGTATTTCAAAGACCGAACTGAGTGTGGATCTATGTGTCCAAACTTGGTTTCTGCTTCTTTCTTAAAGGACTTACCAAAACATTGTATTTCTCATTTGTTCTGTTATAAGGAGAGTAAAAGAACCTACTTGTTCTTTACAATCTCTTCCCCATATTTGGTCTACTGTCCATGTTTAGAAATGTTTGTTCCCAGTTTTGACTCCTAGCAGGTATGTCTTCAATATTTTGCTGAATGACTTCAGATTTATTACACTCTAGCTTTGGGATCCCAGTCTCAAGATCTGCCATTTTACACTTGTAGTAATATTCCTTTTACTTCTATGTCATTATTTGAGGTTGGAAGGAGATCTGGGACACACATAAGTCCAGAAAAAGCTTGAGTGCAACTGGTTGAGCACATCAAAAGCACTAACAGTCAGTCTTAAAAGGATCTAGTATAAATCACTGCATCATTGCAATTGGAAAATGTGCCTTTTAGGTCCCAGAGTTTCCAGAACATGTAGACAGCGTTCTGACATCAAGAGAGATTACAAACATGTGTTCAGGCTTCAACAGAAAATGGAAAAGTATCAGAAAAAAAGTTATTGGGAAAATTAGTTTGATTCTCAAAATTATACTTCCCATTACAGCAAAGTGTTGCCTGTTTCATGATGTGTTGAGCTGGGAAAAACATCAAGAAAGGAAAAAAAAAACTTCATAGTTCATTAATGAGTGCAATAACAGCAGAAGTAATGATGCACTGAAACTGGTAATTAGAAACATCACCAAGCATAATAAAATGGACTGTCATGAAAGAAATCTTATATTAGAAAAATACGCAGATTACAAAGACACCGTTAATGGTATATAGAAATTGCATAATAATGTAATGAGTAACAGTCCTCTGAAATCCTGACTTAGACACTTAAGTAATTCCCTTATTTACGTAACAGTTGTCCTCTTATTCCTTTCCACAGTATTAACTTTCCCACTTTCTTATACACTTTGCAAAATTAGTGATATAACTTCGAGGTTTTGGATGGTATGTGCACCTGTATTATTGAAAAATCCCGTGGAAAATAAGGGTGTGATTTGATCTGGGGGCTCTGACAGTATCAGAATGGTCCATTTAGAGCACTGGGACTGAGAAAAGAAGTACAACAATTTCCAGGAAGTGCCTTTCACTTCATTATGTATCAAGTGGCTTTTATTGTGGCGTGGGCTTTTTTTCCCCTATTTCATTTTTCTTTATGAGAACTCAAAAATGCTTCTCAAATGTAGAGAATTCAACTTACCCAAGTAGTCATATTAAATGCCCATTAAAGGTTGTGATATGACAGTAGCAGCACTTACAATTTTGAACATCTAGAAAATAACCTGGTGTCAGCTTGAAATGACAGAACACATTCTTCCTGATGGAAGAATAATAACAGCAGGTGGGATGGAAGACTGATGGTCTTCTGGTCCTTTCTATCTTTCCACTTAGCTTCAGCACTGCAATAACATTCATGTCACCTTTGTATCAAATTTAGCATTGAAAGAAGTTAGTCACTGGCAGATATGTTTTGTTATGTACAGATAATCTCTTCCACCTAAGTTCTATGGGCTCACATTTTTCAGAAACACGTTTTAAAGGCCTATTAAGGCTTCATTTTGGTAGAGGCTACTTCCACCTTTTTATTTTTTCTCTTGTTCTGTTGTTTGTTTGTTTGTTTTTCCACCTGGGTCCAGTTTTGTCTGGCATCTGAACATTTTCAAGGTCATGTCATGAAAATTTTTTTTCAAATTTGGGCTTTGAGTGATGGCCTGATGATGGTTAGATTCATCCCATTTCATTCTATCATGCTTAAAGTCAGGCAGATAATTTGAGATGTTCGTCTATAGACAACAGAGACGGTGGCACCTCCAATGGAGTCATATCACCAAGAAAAGATTTTACATATTTTGGGACAGGAAGGATGTTCTTTAGAGATTTTTTTTTTCTCTCTCCATGGCCAATATGAGAAGAGTAACTTAAAGAAGATACATAAATTTTCAGAAACTGAAATAAAAATTGTCAGATTGAACCATTAGCATTTCAATAATTAGTCTAGGATTAAGCCATCTGTGGAAGTCTTTTCTACTGAAGTCAACAAAGAGACTGGTCTTTCCCTTTTATTAGGAACAGCTCAGACAAACACTTGCTAAGGAAGGTCCAGGAGTGCTTGATCCACCCTAGGAAACTGGGTGGGCACACAGGTGACCTGTTCAGGACCTTCTCAACCTACTTCTCTATAAGACTGTGTGGAATGAAGATCAGCTGCTGGATCAGATTTTTCTACAGTAAGTCTCTAACTGCCTCTTTCCACTGGCAAGAAGGGGAGTTCAGACACAAACATCTACATCACATATATCTATATTTAACATAACAAAACCCACCAATATAGTTCAAATAGAAGGCATATCTTGCACAATTTAGTCTCAGATATTTGCAGGTTTGATAGTGCAGCTGGGTATCTCCTAGTTACTATCAAAGGACAAAGATCTCCAAAGCATTGCAATGCATATGATGTTTATTAGAATTAAAGCATCTCTGATATCTGCAATTGAGTGATAATGTGTGAGGTTGAAGAGCAACCTCACAGTTTATACTTCAGTACACTTTCTGGTTGTCTAAAGACCAGATGTTTCAGCAAGAAGATGATGAGCACTGCGTAGGCAGAAGGTTTGAGGACTGAAAACTGCACATTCTCCAGAATCTTATGTGATTATAAATCACAGTGGGCTTCTTTAAACCGCCTCAGGAGCCAAATTCCACGTACGTCCTCCATCAAAATGAAAATTTATAACAGTGAGAATGGTTGTGGTCTGGCTGAAGTTAATCCACTAGTGGGATGAAAGCAAATGTATTTGCATTTCAAGGTAGCATGAATTTAAAAAAAAATTAACAGAAGATCACTTTCTACCATATTGTTACCATGAAGTTGAATGGATAAACAAGTGCAGCTCATAACAGTCAAACCAATCCATTAAATTAGTCTTTGAAGAAGGTGAAGAATGTGTGTGTATGGAAAAAGAGTTAAAACCCTGGATACCCATTCACCAAAATACCACATCAGGGATTAATACAGAGATCCTCTTCTCCCTCTGTTCTCCACAGTGTTATGCTAAATGGGACTCTCCAGCAGGAGAAGGGATGGGCTAGAACGCTCTCATCAGAAAATGAGTGCACAGTTTCAGGTGGGTGGTACCACCTGGGTTACAAATCCCAGCCATTTCTGGGAATAGCACCCTACACTTCAACACAATTCAACAGAAATAGAGACCCTATTCCACCTCATATCTAAGTCTGATACCATATTAACTTTATACTAGAAGCTGGCAATTTGACATATATTTTTTCTAACAAGCTCAAAGACAAATGCTAGTGGTAAAATTCTGGCATCAGTAAGGGCAGGGGTTTTGATCTGAATGTGACAAAACTTTCACCCAGTAACTGAACTCTGGGTACTTCTCTCTTGCTCAGGACATTTTTGATTCAGACTTAAGGGTTATTAAAGGAACTTTACTTAGGACTGGCTGGCTCAAGCCCTCAGGCCATGTCCTCCAGCAGTGCTCATGTCCCACAGCAGCAGTAATATGGTTGGTCAACAGCAAAATGATGTGACAAGATGCATTTTTCATAGACAGATTTACAGGCCATAGATTATTTTCCTTTAGAGATATGAAAAATATAAACAGGATCAAAGCTTCCTTCTTGCACACATTTACATATGTATTACACTTCATTTATCAGAGGGGGCTAATTGACATCAGACATTTGTGTACATAAATATGTGTATAAATATTATGAGCACGGGGGGGGTCAAAAAGTAAAAGAAAGCCCTTAGGCAAATGGTTATATATAATCAAGTGGGTGGTTAAGAAGTTACGGCTTGTCAGCTCATCCCTGGTACTTGGCTTGTACATGTACTTAATGTAGGAAAGCACAAGCAGGGGAGGAGAGATTGAAGAACAAGTATTTTGCTCTGCAGCTGAGGTAGACTGAGAGCAGGAACATGCACAGTGACATCAGCTCTACAGCAAGCAGCATTTGGGTAAAGATCAGCAGAGATGTCCTGCCAAACCTTCTTCAAACCCACTTTTCAAAGGTCATTCCTACAAGTGATAGGAAAGGTTCTACAGGGGATGAGGAGTGTGTTTCCATTTTAGCTCAGGGAGCTTCACAAATCTTGTTGTAATTCTAAGGAAAGGTCCTGTAACCCTCTTGAAAAATAGATCTTTATCTCAACACTGTCTCTTTTGAGAATGAGCAACACTTGAAAGATTTGCACAGCCAAAGTGATGACTGACATTGCTCAGGAGCATTTACCTTAGACACAGTGATCATTGAGTAACAGGAAAATCTAAAAGATAGATTTTAAGGTCTTTTTCTTTATAATTCATATTTTTGTTGCCTCTTTGCTGTCCCAAAATTGAGAAATGGCATGGAAACTATCAAATCTGAGTGTAGGATGTATTGTAAAAATGTGTCAGCTTGTCTGGGTCTACTTCATCTATATGGGTAAAATCAGATTTAGAAAAGAGAGTAAGCCATTTGAATTTTTATATGACAAGCTAGAATGCAGAGGAAGGATGACTGTGTTACTCAGCGGTTTGTTGATATAAGAGGTGTACATGGTGAAATAGCAGCCTTCTGACTTTTCCTATAAAAGGTCTGGAAGGACATAAAAGCAATAAACAAGCTTGACAGTACTCCAGGTCTGACAGCATGCTGAATAAACCTGAGTCATGTGAGTTACAATAGCTCATTCGTCAGAAACATGGGAGTGTGCTGTGAGAAAGGAAACAAAAAACACTTAACATTAAAAAGAAGTTCATGGCACAGGCAGGGAGTGCACACCAGGCTGTATCAGGATCAATCTCATAATATGTCTGTAAAAGAGCATTACGAAGGAGGGGAGACTGGAAAAGAGATACTGCTGCCAAATACTCATAATAGATCTTGGGAGGCCCTTACCTGGTCTCAACTGCACAACAGGATGCTCTAAGCATCACATCTAACTGAACAAGAGGATGTGATGCTCTCAGCTTGGATCTGGTGTCTTGGTTTAAATTTCTGTTCATACAAGGCAGGATCAGTTAGAATCAGAGAATCATAGAATGGATGGTTGGAAGGGAACTTTCAAGCTCATCTAGTCCAACCCTCCTGCAGGGAACAGGCATATCTGCAACCAGAGCAGGTTGCTCAGAGCTCCATCCAATCTCACCTGGAATGTATTCAGCGATGGGGCATCGACCACCTCTCTGGACAACCTGGGCCAGTGTTTCACACCCCCTCACGTCCTGGTTCGAGTGAGAACAGAACTAATTCTGTTCAGTGATTTTAATTTTCAGTTCAATACTTCTAACTGACTGCACTCTCTGAAGTCAGCAGCCTGTTTTCCCAGGCAGTTTCTGCTGCTGGCAGTGATAACACCACATAGAGTTACTATCAAGGATTGGTGTGCAGACGAAGGCCACTGCTGGACCTTGTGTACCATACTGGAGGGGTGCAGAAAGTGAAAGGCTGCACCTGGAGGGAGGAGTGAAGAGGGCAGGTGACCCCAAACTGACCAGTGAGGGATTCTATCCCATATACATCATATTCGGTAGCAAGCAGAGGGATCTGAAGGGTCTATGGGCTTTCACCTGGGCTCTTCTCCCCTCTTGGACTGCTCCCCAGAACATCCAAGGAGGACTCTGTCCATTCTGCCTTTGATCCCGTGCTGAATCCAGTAGCAGAATCCAGCTCCTGAACACAGCTCCCATCTGCTGCAGGGCCCGGTCTGGGACCCTGGTGCCTGCTCTACAACATCAGTGGTGACAGTGATGTCATTACCATCAGGGGGGTGGGGTTCCATACTGGGTTTGTATATAGTTGTACATATTCTATTTTATTATTATTATTATTTTTCTCATTAAAGCTCTTCTAGTTTCCTTTTCTAATGACTAAGTCTCTCTCCCTTATTCCCTTTCTCTTCCCCTTTGGAGAGGGAGGGGGGTTAACAGAGTGCCTATTAGGTCTAAGGGGCCGCCATGACCCTAAACCGTGACACCTCATCATAAAAAATTCTTCCTTATATACAGGTTAAATCTCCTCTCTTTTAGTTTAAAACAATCACCCCTTGTCCTGTCCCAATAGGGCTTGCTAAAAAGTCCCTCCCCATCTTTCTTATAGGTCCCCTTTAAGTACTGAAAGGTCACCATAACATCTCCCCAGAGCCTTCTCTTCTGCAGGCTGAACAAGCCCAACTCTCTCAGCCTGGCCTCCCAGCAGAGGGGTTCCAGGCCTCCCAGCATTGCTGGGGCTCCTCTGGCCCTGCGCCAACAGGTCCCTGTCTCTC
>JANHFX010024404.1:43854-131530 GCA_027560015.1 Chloroceryle amazona | reverse complement strand
GGCAGCGGGTGGCCGGCAGCTCGAGACCAGCCGTTAATGCTCCAACGGCCACTCGCGTGACCGCCCCACCCGTCACAAAGGAAACGCTTCGCGAGCGCCTGGCTCAGCTCCTGCGCACGGAGCCGCAGCGGCCTCAGGGGCCGGGAAGGAGAAGAGCACGGGCCGGGCGCTGGGAGCTCCACCAGTGCACGAGGTGAGTTCAGCTGGCCGTAACTGGTCTCTTGGTTTGAGAGGTGAACTCAACTAGCGGCCATCGTCCTCGCAGAAGGGGACCCGGCCGTGGGCACCACAGGGCGAAAGCCGCTGCCAGAGGGACTGTGGGGAGCCAAGAGGCAGCTCCTACACAAACATGGGGCCGGGCAGGTCTCCAGCTGCAGGGAGCACCTGAGCCCGGCACTGGTACCCGAGGGCATCGGAGACACCCCTGTGTGTGGGGTGAGCAGGGGAATGACCTCAGCCTGGGGGCAGAGCAGAAGAAGGAATTGGAAAGATTAAGGAGTATCAGGCGTGTATGAGGTACATGATGGGTGGAGCCACACCCTGAGGCAAGGGCAGCAGATGGAGGCTCCAGCAGAAGATTCCTTCCCCTCTTGTCATTGGGCAGAAGGAGGGGACCTAAGAGATGGCCGAGGGGAATGGAAACGGGTCCCTGCACGGGGAGGCAGGCAAGTCCCCTCCCGACCTCCCTCCTCTTCCCAGTTGCTTTTACAAAAGAGGTACGGAGCTCTGGAACTTGAGGGCCAGGCAAATGAAGATGTAGATGAAGGTGCTTCCAGGGGGTCCTGGTGTTGAGTCAGCCAGCCCCATGCATTAGGACTGCTTGTGTTAAGACAAAAAGGGTGGTCATTGTTATAGGTGATTCCCTTCTGAGGGGAAGAGAGGGCCCCATGTGTGGACCAGATCCGTCACCCAGGGAAGTGCTGCTTCTCTGGGGTGCAGCTTGCAGACATCAGGAAGGTCCCTGGTCTGCTTTGGCTTTGTGATGTTTCCCATGCTACTTGTTATGCAGGTTGTGGACAGAAGTCCAGAAGTGATTAAAACAGATTTTACGGAACTGGGGCAATTGGTTGAACGGTCGGGAGCACAGGAGGTATTTTCCTCAATCCCTTCAGTTGCAGGAAGAACACTGAAAGGCACGGGAAAAATGCACCTGATTAACACGTGACTCAGAGGCAGGTGCTACCTGTGGAATTGGGCGGGGGTTTGACTACGAGCTGCTTAACAAGGCACCAGGCCTGCTGGTAACAGATGGGAAGCACCTGTCTCAAAGGGGAGAAAGGATCCTGGGGCAAGAGCCAGCTGGGCTCAATAAAGGGTCTTTAAACAAGACCTCAAGGGGGATAGGGATAAAACTGCGCTTGGTAGAGAGGAGCCTGGGAGCAGCTTGCCAGACCTGGGGGGCAGTGTGGTAGTGAGGTCTTAGAGTTGGCTGCCTTTAGTGAAGGTGGGGATGATAGGCCATGAAGCAGCAAAGACACAAAAGAGTTGATAGGCTGCTAACTATTGAAGCTTCTGAGAACAGTGGTGGGAATTGGGGCTTCTCCCTCCAAGAAGCTGGCAGGACCATTATCCCAGCTCAAGTGCATCTAACACCAATGCACGCAGGAGGAACTGGAGGCAATTGTGCAGTGAGAAAACTGACATAGCTGCTGTCACAGAAACTTGGTGGGATGATTCACAGGATTGTAGTGCTGCAATGAATGGCATTTCAGGAGGGACAGGTGAGTAAGGCGAGGTGGTGGGGTGGCTCTCTATGTCAGTGAGGGGTGTGAATGTCTATAATTGAATGATGGAGATGACATGGTTGAGTATCTCTGTGGAAGAGTCAAGAGGAAGGCCAACAAGGCAGATATTGTGGTGGGAGTCTGTTACAGACAGTTACATCAGTTGGGATGATGAGACTGATGAAATACTTTATAAGCAGTTGGGAGAGGTTTCATGATCAATTCCTCTTGTTCCTGTGGGGTACCTCAGCTTCCCAGATGTGTGCTGGGAATATAATAAAGCAGAGAGGAAACAGTCCCAGAGGTTCCTGGAGTGTGTGGAAAACTTCCTGATGCAGCTGGGGAAGGAGCCAACTAGAGAAGGTGCCTCCTGCACCTGCTTCTTGTTAATAGAGAAAGACTTGCAGGAGATGTAACAGTTGCGGGCCATCTTGGGCTTAGTGATCATCAAATAAAAGAGTTTTTGATTCTATGAGAAGTAAGCAGAGGGGTTAGCAGAACTGCCATGTTGGACTCCTCTAGGGCAGAGTTTGGCCTGTTCAGGAGGCTGAATGGCATTGTCTCTTGGGAGGCCATCCTGAAGGACAGAGGAGACCAGGAAGGCTGAGCATTCTTCAAGAAGTAAATCTTGAAAGTGCAGGAACAGGCATCCCCTTGACCTCAAAGATGGGCCGTGGGCAAAAAAGACCAGCCTGGCTGGTTTAATTAGAAATCCATTTGTAAATTTACTGTGTGAGTTGCAGTGGTGGTATAAGAAAAACATCCATTTCTGTTGTAGTGCCAAAATGAAACACAGAATAGGTGGAATTTGGACCTTGTGAAATTAGCTTTGCAATGCTACTGCTTCATCTTTGTTAGGAGAAATACCCAGCATCTCCTGGGTTTTCTAGAAAATTATCTTCCGTGGAAATCTGTCTGTAAAAGATGGTACTATCCAGCAATTGTTACCTGGGATTGATGCGTCGCAGTGCTCTCCGTAGCTGTGCCTTGGGGCCCAGTGAAAATGTTCCCCATTGCTGAAAGATTTCAAAATACTTCCAATGTTGAAAATTTACCATGAAGAGGAAACAGCAGCAGAGGAATCCATGCTGATAAGTAATTTCACATATGGTTCACATGTGATTTCTACAGATCTTCATACTGTGTAATAATCAAACTACTGCTAGTAAATTGAAATGAAAGACTTGTGGTCATAGCTGTAAACTAAATGTCCAATTTGCTATTGCAGTGGCCGCATGACAAGACAGTAACTTCTTTTTAGTCATATGTTTTTTTCCTATATCTAGAATTATCCTGCTGCTACCAGCAACCTCACCTCAGGGATTTTTATTTTGAATGGCACTGTCTACTCTGACTAGTTCAGGGATCTCCCATAAGCCAGTTTCGTACAGCTGCATATGTCACAAATGGCAGGAATGCTCTGAGAAGTTGGCATATCATTTTCTTTTCTGATGTTAACTATCTCGGGGATCTTTGCCACAGTGACTTCAATTTCCTCTGCTTGACAGACCTTATCTTATCAACAGCTTAAAACATGTTTACAAACACAATACAATCAGAGTTCTGGGCTTTAGATGCCAAATTATTCTGTAAGCCATTGATCTTTATTACAGATTTGCAGGGTGTTGCTAAATACATTAGTAATTATACATCTGGGCTGTCATAGCATCTACTCTTGGGCAATCTCCTTTTATGTGGTATTTGATTGATAGTTATAGACTCGATTCAAAATGAATTTAAAATCACAATGCTTGCATACAAACCAGCTCAAGTTACTCTAACATTTCAGCCTATACCTGAGGTGGGAGGACTGCTGCTGTAACAGGGAATATTTAATCACGTATGAAATGTACAACTAGCATTCATTTATCTCTCCGAGGCAAGCATAAAGCTCTGGATTTCCGGTAAAGAACCATCTCACTGCTTCCAGGAGCATGGTGTCAAGGAGTAGCTGTCTAGGAATCTGAAAGTAGTAATAATGACGTTGTTTGTTGTCTTTCCTTCCTTGGGGGAAGGAAGGAATTAATATATACTACTCGCCAATATTGGCGAGTGATAGGTTATTTCCATTAAATGTGATGAATTGTATTAGGTTAACTATGAAAAAAAGACAGATTCAATTTAAAAGGTCCTTTACATGTGAATCTAGGTATCAAAGATACCTAGAATCAAGATGTCAAAAAAATAGTTTCTGTTAAGGGGCACGAGAACTGGAGCTTCAGAAGGTTTGCTTTAGAGAAGTATAAAGAGGGAGCAAGGATGAGACATACAGCAATTACTGCTTGTACGAGAGAGGCAAAGGTCTGTACATCGGAAAACCTCTTGGTAGCCCAGATGGAAAATTTTACAGGTGTGATCACCAGCAAGGTCACGGTTTTACAACTTTAGTTAACTCTGGCTTCTGCATGAGGGTGCTTCTGTTTGCTGGCATATGCCCTGTCAATATGTAGACTCCCAGTATGCCCACTCCCAATTGTAGGTGAATGACGTTTCTAATATTTTACATGAAGTTCCTGTATGTGCACATCCTTCTGCTTAAAACAGAACTCCTTTTGAACTCAAAATCTGTAATCAAAAGGTAACTTAGAGGAAAACCTTTCTTTTTCCTTACATGTTCCATATTATGGTAAATCTTGTGCAATTAAGCTCAGCTTCTATTTAAGTGGAATTTTAAGTTCTATTTTTAGACTCTTTAATAGGAGAGCTTCACATCTATATTAAAATTCTACATTAGCTGCTGTACTCCTATGGACGGTTAAATGCAACCTACGTCCTTCTTGCATGAAACTGTTAAATTGTTTCTCAATTCAAAAACTGAGTTTAAATGCTTTTATATTTTACTTTCATCTATATGGTAAATTTATCAGAAAAACCTAAACACAGCACCTTTTGTTTCTCTGAAGACAGGAAGCCATTAAACTTTTAACAGTTTAGAAACTAAATTCACCTGCAGAGATACACTGAATTGTTTTACAGAAAGGTACAAACCCTGTTAAAATGAGAGAGAATTCAAAAAGGTCATATTACTGAAAACTTAAAACATTAATGCATAGGTTTTCTTCTTTTATTAAAGTAGCAAAATTGTCTATTTCAAATCTGGAAAAAAAAATAATGTATTTTTCCTTTAAGAAGTTTGCCATAATTTGCCAGTGCACAAATGCTTTAAAAGTTAAGGCTTTATATCAGAAGAGTACTAAGGTTTACTTTACAGGAATATAATGCTTAGTTAGTAGTGTGAGGCTGCTAAGGAAATCTTTTTGCATCAACAGGATAATGTTTGTTGGTGAACTGATTAAAATGTTGATAATTAGGGTCAGGCATTAGTAATTTACTTCTATGTGGTTTATTTCTTTATGTCTATTTTATGCTTCTTTTATGCTACTTTAGCAACACTGGTGATGAAATAATGAATTTAAAAAGAAAATAACAAAATAAACATCTTTAGGCTTTTTGTAGTAGCTTCCAATATAGTAAATCACTGTGCATTCATGTTCTGTAGTATATATTCATGCAGGTGAGTTAAATAGCTCATAAGGGAATTGGAGAATTCTCTCACTTCATGAAATCATAAATAACAGGTCTTCTGCTAAATAGAGTGTAGGAGTCAGGTTTAAACAACCAGGCACAGAGGATGTATTTTTGTAGGTCATATGGCCAAGCAGGGTATTTCTACAATTCTATCTGAGGTGTAGCTCGACTGCTGCTGAGCTGCCCCTGAGCGAAGGGATGCACAGAAGGGGGCAGGACGATGATCGGTCTGCGGCTGCCGGGTGTTTTCCAAAACAATGTGGCAGGGGAGCGCTGTGGTCCCAGGCTGTGCTGGTTGTGCAGGGTTCTTGCATAAGGGAGCAGAATTAATGCTATGAAACACCAAAACTATGAAGCTGATAACTGCTGCTTCCCACCATTATGAAATTAAACCTTTTATTTAATAAAAAAACAACCCCAAACTTCTTTGTGGTGATGTAAGTGGTCTACACAAAGTGCAGCGTGGAAAGGAGCCTGCTACGCTCAACCTACTTTTTAGTATCAAAATAAAATAATCCTTGGAGTAAAAAAGCTCCTTGGAGTATAAATGCTTAAATACCTCAGTTATTCCCTGCTCTTCACTGAAGCTTTGAAATCTGATCACAAACACTGTTTTAATTTTTCTTTCTACTCCGGCCTTTTCAGTGGTTATCGTTTAATTCAAGGTACTGGTTTGCTTTTTAAATGAGATTTCCAAGTGGAAGGAAGGTGGAAGTTTTTCCATACGGCAATACCCTTGTCACAGCCTTCTCCTGAACTGCTGGTGGATGAAGGCTGCACCTCCCAGATAGGCTGGTGGACTGTTAAGGCAGGTCTCTGACACGGCAGATGTGAGGCCATTTCCCTGCTTACAGTGCCAGGGTGCTACAGTGTGTAAAGAGAAGCTGCTCTCTGCCTAGCTGTGTGCATAGCCTGCCACAGGCAGCGCAAAGAGGAGCTGCCTCCTGTCTTGGACAATAAACTGTCCAATATTTCTAGAAAGACACATGGGATAGCCTGAAAATAAAGGAGGTCTTGAAGATGAATGAGGCCTCCAAGTGCTGTAAATGCCATTTTTTTAAGAAAATGTGTTAAAAGGGTAATAGATTAACTCACAGTACAGTTGAATGTGTCTAAACTGTTGTGTAGTTCTGTTTTATATAAATATATATACACAACCGTGAAATACTATTAAATATTTAAAAAAATATATAATTACCTTTTGTTTTTACACCTTCAGCTGTAGATTGCCCAGTAAGACTGTAGGAAAAAAGCAGTGCTTTTGGTGATGCCCAAATGACCTTGTGAATGTAGAGATGTCCTTGTACAAGCCAAAAAGGAAGTGTTTAGGTAAGGTATGAACTCTCAAGTTGGCTGAAGTTTATTAGTAATGTATAAGAAGATGGCTATTTTCTGCCTCGCTGCATGCCATTGAGTCAAACCAGCTAGCTTCATAGTGCTGTAATCTTGGAAACGCGTATTCTTTTAAGGAGGTTACAGAAACATCCTTATTGCCTATTAGAGAAACAGGATAGGAGGCCTTCACCATCATAGGGGAGGATATGTGGAGGTTTAGAGGCCATACTTTTAACAGAAAGACACCAGCATGATGTACATGTTGTCCATCAGGAATGTTGCTTTTGAAGAAAATTAATTGTGGAGATTAAAACGGTTTTTCAGAGAAAGCAAATTGCAAATTTGTACACTGATTATTTGCAAAAATTGTGGTTTACTGTGGAAGATACAGGTTGGGGCATGGGGAGGAAAAAACCAAACCCCAACAAACTAACTGCCTAACCAATACAAGCTGGTGTCCATATTCTGTTCATATCGATGCAGTAGACATAATCACCTTTGGTAAAAGGTCCTAACACCTAGAATAGATTTCCCATCCAGCTCGTACTCAGCCTCACAGATCACAGGTACCTTCTTTTGGCAGCTCTGAGGGTGGCTTAGAAGTGTGTGTGTGCTTCCATTGCTCATCTTGTAGAGCACAGCATGTCTGTGATACACTTTACTGGAAAGTGCTCCTTGGTTCTACAGTTTAAACACGGTGCATGAGACTGGACTAGATTCAGCTTGCCTCAAAAGTGCTTAAACTGATCATTGTGATTTTTTTTTTGTTTGTTTGTTTTATTTTTTTTTTTTTTATTCTGCTTTAGCTCCAGAGCAATGCCATCCTATTCTCCTTTCTAAAGGGTACCACGCAGATGGGCCTGGTTGCAAATGTCAGGTCTATATTTCTCTGAAAGCTGACAATTTCACTCCAAGCTTTCAGGCAGATCTAAATGGCAGAGTCCCCTCTCACACTTTCTGTTACGCTGCTGGGAATATCTCAGACTGTATTTCTGGGCAAGATGGAGGGTATTTAATTGACCCAGATAACTTTCAGATAACGTTCATAAATTGTAATCTCTGCTCTTTTTGGTCCATGTCAGCACTTCTTGTATGCTCAGCTTTCTATGACAAAACCCATAGTTCTTGGATTCAAGGAATTTCCTTGGACACAGGTATTAATAGCAGATATCTTACAAAGTCAAAGAAACAGTTTTAGTCCTAATATTGTGTACAGTTAATTTTTCTACGTTTTAATTTTAATGTGCTTACTAATAAGCTGGTGGGGTTTGGTGTTTTGTTTTGTTCTATAGCTAACAGTAATCTTTTATATAAATCACTTTGATTAAAAATTTAGAAATCAAGCTCTTTAATATAAAATCACACTGAGTATCCGCTTGTTTATGCAGTAATCAAATTAAATACAATGAAGCATCTGGGTAGTGGATTAAATATCTAACCATGGGCTCAAAGACTACAGCAATTCTATTTTTATAGAACTTTGTAGAAGCTCTTGATAGCAATTTTTATTTCCCCACCAGCAGTTTAAACTTCATCTGCAGTGAGACTATTACCTGTTGCCAAACAATTTAGATTACTTATGTTTTCATTTATTATCTTTCTTTAATTTTGTTGGGAAACTCCTGTATCTACAGGAAAGCTGGACTTAGATTTCAAACAGGGATATTTTTAATCTTTGTTGTTTTTCAGAAACAAACTTTATGAGCCACTTCTGTAACATTATCTGGAGAGCTCTAGCTCAGTATCTCCCTGTTGCTTTAAGACTTCTATGTGCTAAGTTTTATTTAGTTCCTTTGGCTCAAATGATGGAATCATTGCCCTTATTTTCAGTGTGATATGATCAGTTCATGTTTCCCTGAAGTGTTTTCATGATACCAGGGTAATCATAGGGTTAAAATGTGTATTATTGACTTCTTATGCTGTAAACATAACAGTAGAATTTTGTGAAGTTATCAAATCTATTTTGCTGCTATCTGGTCTGCTGGTAATCACAAAACAAACAGAAATAAACTGAATTCTAAAAGGCTCTCTGAGTATCAGTTTTCCAGATCATTAAGGCCACTAATTATTGAAGGCACCTGTCCCATAAAGCACAGATGAAGAAAAACAGCATCACATTTTGCAATAGGAGTTTCTATTTCTGACTTCAAGGAAGCTTTCCTGAAGTGTGATGAATTAGTAGTGCAGACTTGTTAAGACTTCAGTGCCAAGAGTTCATGGAGGACAGGCCATGTCTATGTGCTGCTGCTTCTTAGGGAAAATGTCATTTTGTTGACTGCTTAAGGTCTATTATAGGTGAGAGCTTTAATCCAAAAACCATAAACATACTACTTTTATATCAAACATCTTATCTGTTGAGTTAACTTGCGCTACCACTCTGATTTATTTAATATATTTGCTTTGCCTTTCACGATTAAAACCCAATATAGTCTGTGACATCTGTCTTTACTTCCAGCAAAAGATGCAGTGCCAAGAAATTGGAGTTCTTGTGTGAAAGGATTAATTCCGATCTTGCTCATAACCCTAAAATTATTGTATGATTTCGACAGGAATCTGCTTTTATTCTCCTTTTTTCATCCAGAAAACGTGCTAGGAATAGTTTTTTTCTTTTCTATAGGAGCATCACAGCCTTTTATATGCTTTATTACCTATCTGAACATTTTATTCTGTTTTTATTTTACCACAGTGTATTAATTGCTTCTTTAATCTGATTATGTGAAACAATTTCTTTTCTTTTAGTATGATACAAATTTAGCTGATGCTTATAGTATGTAGATTTTTCTCTCCCAAGCTAGTATTTTTCTTCATACTGTAGAATATCACTGTTTTTGTTAGGTATGGTTTCATAAACGGGTATTTTGTTACCTGTTTACAGCTCTTTTTGCAGACCTTCCTTAATGAAGTATATAACTCTATATCCAATAACAAAAACAAGTAGATTTTTATACTTTTCTGTGGGTCACAACAAAAATCCTTGTAGCATCTCGAGGTTTGCCTTACAGAAGTCAGTTTGATGAGCAATAGCTTGTAATTTCACTGTTTTTTTCCAGCAGTATTACTGTAAATTTTCTTGATTTCAACATTATCCAAGTTTAAAAGTCATAATGCTGTCAATATTTCTAACCAAGGTAAAACATTTCTATTTTGAAAGAAATCTGGGGGCAATGGGAAGAGGAGTGGCCTCTTAGTTGTCATATGTTTCACTATGGTTCTGAAGCCTAAAGGCATGGAAATGAAAAGTGGTATCTACGTTATCCTTCCTTTCACTTCAATGCTACTACATCCTTGCAGCAAAGAAGTTACTGGTTCCATTTACTAAAACAATCTTGGTAGATCTGGATCTGCTTTACTTTCACAGATAAAATCTCCTGGAACGTCTTTCTGTACCAAAACTAGTGGTGATAAACAGAGCATTACTTAGATCTACTTTTTTCCCTGGTACTGAGGCAAATGATGGAGGACAACGTTAGTTGCTGCTTAGATGTTATTCAAATGACTCTTCTGAAGTTGTTGCTGCATAAAGCCCTCACAGTGGTTTTAAGACATGACATGAAGCCACAGCATCGGTGTTCTGCTTCATCAGGACTGTAGATGAAGTAGGCCTTGGGACCATATAGTATGTCCCCTGCAGGCTTCATCTGGGTGTAGAGAAAAAAAGAGATGATAAAAACTGGGACAAAACATGGTGTTTGAAAGTAGAGAGGGTAGGAATTTTTGGATGTCGCAGATTGAAAAATAGTGTTCTTTTTTCCTGAAGTTTGTGTAAATACTGATAACTAAAGCTATCATTGAAAGGTCATCATTGATAAACTTCCTCTTCCATTTGCTCTTTTCTTTAGTCCATCTTTTCTCGGTGATAAATAATGTTCCTGACACCTTACTTGTGATTCAAACTATTCCTTAGCCATGTGTTCCTATGCTGGCATTCTTTGTTTTGCTTGAAAGACCCTGAATTTTATTTCCAGAGGTTTTACGATACTTCCATGTGTCATTCTTCAGTGTTAGAGAAGGAAAAGAGTGGAATGAAAAATCATATACACCGAAGTCCTCTAAAGACCTGTTTCTGTCTCAGCTACACATAACTCCAAAGGATGATGATGTTCTGAGAGTTTGGATACAGGAAAAAAAAAAGAAAGTTAGCTAGTTTGGAATCTTGCACATTTTCTCGTCTCCTTTCTGAAGCAGAGAAAATCCCTGTGTAGTACTTCACTATGGGGTTTTCCCTTGCTTTCTTTATGTTATTGATAGTAATTTTTCAGGATCTGACATTGATGGTCACATCAGGGCTTAACGTATACGCTTAAAAGGAAAAAAAAATCTCCTGTGCTTTGAGACTTTAAAGGGTTTGAAATCTCAGGGTTCAACTTTGCTTATTCATTCGGGGCTGTGCCCGTTATGGTTCATCTTTCTTTAAGGTTTAGGAATTAGTTGTGTAGTTGTTCATTCCCAGCAGACATCCAAACTTGCATTTGGACAGGAGTGCTGGGCAACTTTGGTTGCAATAAATCCCATTTTGGATAGTGGCTGCTGTTTGGTTTGTGGGTGCCTCTGTGACCAGGAACCATATGCATACATTTTAAAAGTGCAAAATACAGAAATGCAGCTGTGTTCCCCCAAGAAAGATCTATGTAAGCAATGTAAAACTCGGAGTTTAACCATATTTCACCTTAAAAGAAGAGGAAGATTTGAAGCCTTTTTTTCCTCTCTTGAAAGCACAAACACAGATGCATCCTATAGGAATCTTAATAGGCCTAGGGCAGTGTTGTGAAATCTTTGACAGCAAGTATTACAATGAAGGAAGAAATAACACAGATGACTTAAGTTTTTCTTCAGTTGTTCGTGGATTATAGAGAAATGGGGGACAGGTACACTGACCTTCTCGCTTAGCAAGTTTTAGTTTTGTAATTCTGTTTAGTTCTATAATTCTGCTTTTCCTTTTTCATACATACACAAATCAAAGCTTACCAAAGGCAATCTTGCATAAAGTGACAGCTGTTTATTTAAATTATCCCAGTCTTAACTGAATTTCCATCTTTCTCTGACAGACATATGTTCAGTTGGTGCGTTAGAAATAGATGCACATATTGTTTGCATTTGTAGTAACTGGGGACTGGACAATACCAGTTGCTCAGACAGTTGTATTATTTGAGATTCATTTAATAAGTGTTGTTCTTATTTTTTTATTTTAATCAATTCAGTGGCACATATGCTCGTGTAAACATTTTGACTATTTTGCATTAGGAGATATGATTAATTGGTCATAATAATACAAGGGAAGCATCAACAGAATGCATAGCCTCAAGTACATAACAGGTTAAAACTGGCCCAAGTTTGCTATGAGTATAGCTTGCAGGATACATGAAGGCAGAATGATTTGTCTCCAGTTGGAATTATAATGTGGATTAAATGTGAAAAGAGGTAATAAAAGTCTATCATCTTTTTCACTCTGTTGAAAACAACTTACAGAACAGCACCATCTTAAAAGGTTCATTTCTCAAACCAGGTTTGAAAATGTCTATCTTTGTTTTTCCTGAGGGATAGGAAAGTGAATATACTCGAAGGACACAAAGAGAATGTATGAACTATTTTTATCCTTGGAAAAGAAACTTGGGTAGCCTTTCCACCGCCACTCAGAGTAGGCACAGGGCAGAAGGACTGACCCCGAGAAGAGAGAGTTCTCAAGTTTTCAATGTAGTTAACATAGTTAATCCTTTATATCTAGTCGCTGCTCTGGGTAATCTGTCCTGCTCATCTCCCAGGTGTTTGTCCAACGCGTGCTCCAGTTGCCACTTTATAATTCTTATGAGTGGGGGGTGTTGGTTCATACTTTCAAATTCCAAGTTGTATTAACCCAGAAATATAAAGGTCAAAGGAACTGTGTTCCTACAGCCCAGTGGAGTAGAAGATTTTTGCTTAAATCCTCATCCAACACACTATTTTAATATTCTCTCCCATATATATGATCTAGTCTTCTAACGTTTCTGTAATTTTCATTCTGATGATAACAAATAATGAAAGCTGAAAAGCTGACTGAAGCAGTGAAATTGAACATATGAAGGGAAGCTTATTTGATTTCTCATTCTCTTTATTTAGACTACTTATTATATATAAGCAATATATTTAAGTAGAAATGTCTGCTATAGTTGCATATGTTTCAGAGATACTCTTCAAGTATCTGCAACTGCAGTCAAGAGGTAGCTGCAAGAAGAAAAGACTGGGCATCAAGTGTTACACTGATTAGTTATCTGTAAACTGTAATTAATGAAATGTGGAATATTTTGTCTTTGGTCAGCTTGCACAATGATGAAATAAAAGATTGTGACTATTGGGGGAGGACTGTAGGAACTTGTATTATTCATGCATTAATGCAAACTGTGTGAAACTGTCTTAGCTTGTCTGTTGACCATGATAAAGAGTTTTATGTTACGAAAATACAGGGGATCATAAGGGCATTTAAGCCTGTCCTCGGGATTTGTTTTCAGGTATAGGAGAGGCTGATTAGAGGATGTTGAAGTTTTAGGGCAAACAGTGTCGTGTTTGAAGTTATTGTCAGTGTGAGCAAAAGGAGATTTGGTAATATTGACTTTTCAAATAATCTCTTTTTATTTCTTTTTCTCAAAATAATGTAAATATGTGTCCTACGTAACAGTTTCATCTGTCAATAGAATTCCCAAATTTTAGCACCTTAGGGTCTAACAAGTTTCATGGAATTCTTTCAAGTAATGTTTCCTGTTCTGACTGGTGTGCAGCCTTCACTTTTACATAATTCGCTTTATGTTATATGACAGGTTTGATCACACTTGTCCAATCTTTAATAGGAAAGGTGAGTATCGACACAGCAAAGTTTGTTTAAACATCCTTTCATTTCTGTTGCTAACTAGTGTTCTTATACTAAGTGTACATATGGTATGCATTTTGGGGTCTCTCCTCAGGTGTTAGGGTTAAAAATGCCAAAGTTTGGTCAGAAATAAAGTCCTGAATGAGCAACATGAAGCAAAATCAAGTCTCTATACTGTGATTCTGATAAAATGTTCCTTTCTATTTCCTTCTCCTTCTTAAGGTTTGCAATTAGTTTCTAATGATTCATTTTGTGTGGTCCCATTTCCAGTGGCAGAAGAATTTCATCATCTTCAAAGCTTATCTGCATGAATGTACAGGAAATTTTTCTTTTCTTTTTTTTTTTTTTTTAACAAAAAGAGTGGCACTGGAGGCTTACTACTTTTGCATGGCATTTCCAAGAAAGTAAACAAAGTTTGATTAGTGTCAGAAGCTACAATAAGAAAAAGACATTATAATGAGGGTAGTGCGCTCAACCCCTATGGTTTTTTGCTCTTAAACTGAGATAACTAAAGAATAACAGTGACACGAATGGAAAGGACCTTCTCAGTATGGTGAGAAAGCTTATTGAAAAAAAAAGAAAATAAAGAGAACAAGATTAAGGAAAAAATTCTCTACAGGATTCTGAATATTTGCAGAATGTCAGAGGAGCTGCATTCTACCTTTTAAAAGTGTATGTGCTGGGAAACCTGCTACCCCTTGATATTCCCCCCCCCTTTTTTTTTTTAATGTGCTTTGCATATCAGCTTCTGTTAGGGATTGGGAACAGTGCTCCTTGGCATAAATGATGACATAAAATATCTAACAGTTCTTCTAGAAGAGATGGTTTCTGAAATTATTTTTTGAAAAATCTTTTCTTATGTGGAAATGATACTTTAAATAATTCTTTAGAAGCAGCTGCAATCCATGTTGGGTAGCATGATGAATCTTAGTGTGGCTACTCAGGAACATGACAAATTTGTTGAAGGAAATACAATGATGTAGAGAAGCTCTAGGAAAAAGACTAGAGATGGTGCTATTTCTAATATCTAATAAACTGCTTGCGAAATTCACGTGAGTAATCTGATTCATTAAAGTGCCACAGTGTATTATGCATATTAGATTCTCTGGTATGTTTGCCCCTTGCATCATTCTCTAGAAAAGCACGGTACTAATTATGCATCACTTCAGGAATCCAGAAGCAGTCGCTCATTGGTAACGGCTCTTCCTTCATTGTTTGCAACTGAAAAAAAGCTTTACTCCCAAGCAAGTAGATTTAATTTTCATTTGTTCTTCCCTACTTAGGGCCTAAAATCTTTCTGATTGCTGTCTAGAGAGAGTCCATGAACCTATGTAAAGGAAAGGCTCGAGAGGAGTGGAATAAGGAGTTCTGGGAAGTTTGCCCAGTAACATCAACGCTCAGCAGTTTCTCATTTAGCTTTATAGTTTCCAGTAAGAAAAGGTCTTTTCTGAACAGTGAAATGAATACTGTGTATACCTGTCACTTTCCCTGATTTGCTTTATACTTGGTTCTCTTGAATATTTATCGATTCCTATATTACCAGTTTGAGACCTTTTCATGCCTATTATGTATACACTCTACAATTTGATTTCCCAAAATCAATATACTGTAACTAAATAGATGTTTCTACTTTCTGCTTACAAAATAAAAGCAGAACCCCAGCAAGGTTACAGCATAAAATGAGGAAAATACAGGAAAAGTTTCATGTATATCCTAGCAGGCATCTTTTCTTATGAGTTGTTTTGCGGTTAAGTTAGTGAATTAGCAGTATAATAAATACAGTACTGTAACATTGTTACAATCCCCTTTTTAATCGGGAAGTTTAGCTTTCACAATGAAAATCCTACATACAATTATGCTGATTTAGTTATTTTTCCTAAAGCTTAGTTTGTAAGGGAAAAAAATGGAATGTCAACATTGTTAAAATACATGTGAAAGGAAACATTTTGCTATTTTACTAGGTATTTTTAGCACTACATGCTTTATAATATAACATGCAAGCAAAATCATTCATTTGGAATGACTTGTCTGTAAATTTCCACATTTACTCCTATGTAGAGCCTGAGGGGGTTACTCTGGATTCAATTGTTTCATACTTTTAACCTTGAATGATGGAAGGGAAAAGTAAACTTAGAAAATCTGTGGATGGTGGTGACCTAAAATGGCCTTCAAACAATTTGGAGGACAAGGTTACAATTTAAATTAACCTTCATAAATTGGAGAAATGATATGAATCACACAGATAATGTCCAGTAAATAGAAATGTGAAGTACCACATTTGGCAAGGAGCGGTGAAAAACACAGTACACAATGACTGGGTGTTGAGTAGGCAATGTTAAGTGTATGGAAGGACGTAGAAGTCAGTGAGTCGTAGACTGAGCATGTCAAGCATGAGCGTTGTGCTCAGCAGTAGCTTTAAGAGACATTAGTCCAGAGCCATGTAAGTAGAGATTTAAACAATTGGGTTTAGTTAGTGTAGAAAACATAAGGCAGAAGGAGGCTGATGAGTGAGTCTTCCAGAATATTTAAGTATTTTAATGGAGGGAAAATCAAGTATGCTTTATGATGTTCAAGAGTAAGATTAATTTATATTTATAATTTGTATTTGATAATAGTGATGATGAAAGTCCCAGTACCTCAAAGATGACGAGTGTTAGAAGTTACTGAATTTATGTGTGTGTTCGTCAGCGTGTTTTTAAGAAAAGGTTAGGTATAAGAATGAGAAGATGGAAAAACTACCTTTTGCATTCCTTTCTGGACCTATATTTTGTTTCATAGAGTTTTGTGATCTTAAAATTTTAGTCTAAAAGCAAGTTCAGAATGTATCATGTAGCCCTTTGTTCTATGCACCTGCTTAGTCTTACAAATTTTATTGATAATTTGATATAACTATTTATGAAAACTTCCAACAGCATGAGTGTTGTTCAGTGTTGCAGCCTTACCCTCAAAATGAGGTTCAGCTCAGCAAAGAATGAAGCCTCATAATTGCTCCACCCAAATCTCCTTATATTATTTGTTCTATTTAATTAATTACAGATAATGAAAATGAATTATACTAAAGAAATTACCACTCAGTTGTGACAGGCAGTTGTACTCATTAATCAGACTTCTGCAGAGGAAAGTAAACAAATCTAATCATGAGAAAATGAAATTTCTTGTTTACTATATAAATAATAAAACTTGTAATTATAAATTTAACTGATTCTCTGATTCTAACAGGAATAGAAAAACTTTAAAATAGAGAATTAAAACTAGAAACACCCTAGATTATAAATATGCTGAACAAAAGTTGTATCCCAGATACCAGTGATTTTTGTTCAGATCAGTAATACGAGCATGACTTTGGAAGCAAATTTTGACGTTCCCCGCAGTTTTAATATTTTCAGGTTCTTCTGTGTAGTCAAAAAGCATCAAAGGGGGCTTTTCTATGAATTTGATTACTAATGGCCTCCTGGGACAGAACAGCATGTAATCCTGGATTTTTTGGTAGAGGTTGAACGCTGGCTTTTTCTGTTCTCGAAATTCTTGCTAGGTTAGATTGTGAGTGATCCCATAACAGTCAATTAGAAATATAGCAATGTCTGGGTTAGAAGGGACCTCTAGAGGTCATCTGGTCCAACCCCCCTGCTGAGAGCAGGGACATCCTCAACTAGAGCAAATCCCTTTTGTTGTAGTGTCTTAGCTGAGACCTTCAGTGAAGACTTGTGTTTCCACTGGAAACCGTCTGTCAAGTGTTCATATAAGACAGCTTTAAGCAGACTGGAGAATGGAAGCGGTCTGTCTAGTCACAGTACCACATGCATTGGCGTTCCCTTCAGTGTCTACAGTTTGTTTTTTTTCTCTCATCGTGAAATGCCATTACGCACATTTGAATCTTTGTACAGAATAGCTGAGGTTGCAGGGACCTCTGGGAATTGCTTAGTCCAACCACCTTCTCGAGCAGGTTGCACAGAGGTGAATCCAATCAGGTTTTACATATCATGGGAGGATAGAGACTCCACAACCACTCTGGGCAACCTCTCTGTTTGACTGCCTTCACAGTGAGGAAAACAAAACAAAAAATACATTTAGAATGAATTTTCTGTGCCTCGCTTTGTGCCCATTGCCTCCTGTCCTGTCACTGGGCATCACCGAATCTGGCTCAGTATTATTTATATCACCCATCGTGTATCTATACATGGTGATAAGACCAACCCACTCATTAATCCCTTTGGTATCACTTTGCTGGACTCGCTCCAGTATGCCTTGTCTCTCTTACTGGGGAGCCTGTCATTTCAGATGCATCTCCCCAGTGCTGATCAGAGGGGATCCCTCACTCCTAGCAGTGTTCTGCCTAACAGAGCCCACAGTGACATTGGCTGCCTTGGCACATCGCTGGCTCACAGGCGACTTGGTGTCCACGACAACCCCCAGGTCCTTCTCTGCAAAGTCACTTTCAGGTCTGGCTGCTCCAGCCTGTGTTGGCCCATGAGGTTATTCCTCCTCGCTTTGCACTCCCCTTTGGTGAACTTCCTGGTAGCCCATTTTCCAGCCTGCCAAGGTCTTTCGGAAGGGCATTGCATCAGTGTGAGCTATCAAATCCAGCCCCTGCCTTTGTGTTGTTGCAAAGGGAAAAACTAAAATGCTCTCACAGAGTATTTTGGGTTCAAAGGGACCTTTAAACTAGCTAGTCTGACCCCCAAATGTGTACTTCCACATTTCACATCATCTCTTTTTCCTTTCTAATAGCCATCACTGCAACAGAGATTACGAATTTTAATGGTTTAGTTGATTGGATTGAGAATTGTGCATCAGAAAACCTTGAATATAGCTTAGGACAGTTATTAAAAAAATGAAGATGGCCATTTCAGAAACATTGTTTGAGTCGTGTAGAAAGTCCTCTGCTTTCTCTGAGGTAGTCCATGAGTCCTCTCATCACCTGGCTCTGGTTGGGGAGGAATGAATGAACTCAAGGGAAAGGAGGAATTGCTTTTAATGTTAGTGTATAAATATGCCTCTTAACTAGGAAATATTAGTGAGGCAATTCGCCATGAAAGAGACAGATATTTTGGTATGCCAAAAGGTACCAGATAGTGTTTGCTTCATAGCTATTTATACAGTTGAGTCAACTTTAACATGCCCTTAAAATACTGGGGAAATGGGATCAATTAGCTTTTCTAAGTGTGTGTGAGGGGAAGGGGCACCAAAAAAATTAAAAGATTTTGTGGATACTGTGATTGCTTTGAGAGCAAAGTTTTAGGAGACATCTTAGAAGAAACTATTTAGCTGGTGTGCTTTTTAATGCTGCTTTTTTGCTGCAGGCTCAGACTTGTAGAAGTAAACAGATTCTCATTTGTGAAGTCAATGGGCAAATTCTTTTCTCCTGCTTAAAGCAAGGAATTATGAGACTACACACAGAGATTTGTAATGCCAGGTAACTGATGGAAGTCTTTACCACAGAATTTGTCAGATAGTAGGGTTGCAAGTAGGAATCTTTAAGCACAGGCTAAAACTGTATTGTGTCTTAAGGCTTGTTGTTAGTTTTGTTTAGTTCTAAGAAACAGCCTCGCAGATGTAACTGTTTGAAGGTCCTGAAAGTTACAAAGATTATTATTTCAAAGAGAGAAAAAATACTTTTTTTATTAAATGGAATTATTTATCAATATGATACAGCATGAAATGTGGAAATGGTAATTATAAAGGTCATTTAAATTAAATGAGGCATTGTCTTCAGACTTCGAGCTATTTAATTCCCTAGTGATTCAGATGAAATCTGGAGGTAATACTGGCCTATATATTTTGTAGCCAAATACAAGCTACAAAGAACCAATGGTATGTGCTGCTGTCTAGAGCCATATTGACAGAAGCGTTACAGTTTCTGGTTTAATGAACTGGTTTGATTTCAATCACTTTGTCATTATTTTTACTCAGCATCTTAGGAGCTCCACCCAGGAGGTAGCCTGGGTTCTTACCCTATAATACAACTCTGCACACATACGTACGCACAATCCTATAGCTTCCATACATCTTCACTTGCACTTGCTTTCTGTCTTCTTGCAGTGCCCTTTATTGCAGAGCTTCATCTTTTTGGCCATACTCCGTTGCTTTTAAGGTGAAGTGTTTCAGACTTAAGTGCAGTTACTGGGTAAAGCTGTATGAAACCTGGACACATCCTTTCTAACAAAACATATAGCACCCATCCAGTAAATAATGAACGAACAAATAAAACATCTTATAATATATAATAGCCATATATTGCTAAGGTACCGTGTCGGCATCTTGTGACTTGAATTTAAGTATATATTGCTTATGACCTTATACATATACAGGTGTTTCCACCTGGATGAATGTAGCTAAAAGTAGTTGTTCTTTTTCTTATTATTGCTGTTATAAAAATATTAAGGATTTTTGTCTGTGTACTAGAAGTCTAATAGCACCAAGCAGGCTTTCTTTTGTACTCCTGCCACTCTCTGTATTTCTGAAGCCTCTGAACAGATTGCAGACAAGCGATTGTGTATTGTTGAGCAGGGCAGGTTGTGATCATTTAATTCCGATTCCTTATGGCCTTCTCAGGTTTACTTGGAGAAAGACAGCAGTTCTGGACTGATATGATCTTGCCTCCAGGAATGTGTTCACGGAGGATTTCTCATGCCCTGCTCCCACAAGCCTGGTGGCAATGAGCTTTCTTTTAGTTTTTACTGAGTAAACTTAGTCCTAAATGGGGCAGTGTGGTGTGCTGATGAGAGCATGCAGGTACAGAATTGCAAGGCTCCCAACCAATAGTGGAAACCCAGCAGTCGCTCAGGGCCACACAATGCAGCATTGCACCACAGCAAGATTAGCTTTCCAATTTTGACAAACAGAATTGCACAGGAAACAAAAATAGATTGTATTTAGCTCAAGCAGCCAATGTCCCATGGTATTTTTTCCAATCTTTCTCCTTATCTTCTGTCTGACTCATACTGATTTTTAAAATTAGCTATGTTCTCTTTACCTTTTCTGTCACATTATTCTCAGAAGTTTCTTTATAAAACACAGTGGTTCATTTCCAAACATTTTCACTGTTTTTGCTTACTTTTGAGAACACTTCGATAATGCCGACAATTTCAAACCTAAAAGACTTCCAGTATTGAATCAAATCCTGAATGCGGTCAAAATGAGCAAGTGGAGAATCAGAAGGAAGGATTACTGGTTTGTAGCTCACAGTAAGGTAGAGCAGTAGCATTGGATAGAATGATAATAAAGAAGTCATTTATAATGTATGGAAGTAGAAAAGAGTTCTTCTAGCCTCAAGGCAGAACTCAAATGGCAGGCAAGCAAGGAGTAAATATCAAACCAGAGTCAACTAAGTAGAAGATAGGGAAGGAAAAGAAACAATGAGATAATTTCAAATAACCTGTACTACCCTGGTTTCCCTGTTGTTAATTAAGACAAACCTTTCAGGTGATGCATTATTGCTTTTTCCACTGTATATCATCCCTCTGCTATTTCACACTACTTTGTCACTACAAGGACTAGCACATCTCTTTTCACACACACACACACACACACACACACACACCAAGATACAGCAAATACTTCAAGCATAGATGAAAAGTACAGAGATAAGATTCTGCAGAAACCCAGATCCACCTTTTTGGAAATAAATGAATCATAGTGTTTTCTTTTAATGCCTGAGTTCTCAGACTACAGTCTCTGATACTGTGCAGTATAATGTGAGCTTATTAGTGTGAGTAGTCTTGTGTTCCTGGGGACAAGACAAGGGACAGCTTAATTCACTCCAAGGAACACTTTTGTGCATCGCAGAACCTTCCTAGTGCACAAATGCAGTTATTTGGGATATTTCATGCCTGTCCAGTTTCAGTAACTTCTCTTTCTACTTTTGCTGTGTTTACCATCCAAACAACAAATGTTGACAAGAGCAGTTACACCCCAGATGAGTCATAAATTACATTACCCATTACTTTTCTGTTTCTGTTCTCTACAGTTGGGTCCAATCCGCCTTTGATGTTAAGGGAAACCTTCAGTTTTGGAACATGAGTCTGTGCTTAGATTCTGGTTTACAAATCAACAGCACTCATAATTAGTGATTTAAGGAATCACATGAAACATTTATATGTAACCTTAGAAATATTTGGCTAATATTAATAAGATGGGGGGAAAATAAGTGTATTTGGTAATATACCTGCGATGTGATGACCTGCAGCAATTACTTGTGAGTGTATTCTGAGTCAGCTCAAAGCACTTGGGGCTCTGTAGTAATTCTTATTGAAATTGCATAAGATCAAAGACTGCCGGAGCAAAAATACTTCCTTTTGTAAACAAATCTCAGTTTGAAAAATTTTACAGGATTGAAACCTATAACAGAAAAAGTTTTAAACTTGAAAAGAAACTTTCAAGAAATGTTTTCATTTTTTTTAATAGTCTTTTGTCTTCTGTATAAAGCTTCTGATTTGCTAATAGAGTAAGAATGAAACGGAACTGTAGTTGCACCTGTCTGGCTTTAAGACCATAATATTTTGAGTGATCTTACCTCCTAAACAACCAGACTACCCAGCCACACTTAGTAAGACTTAAAATAAGAGCTATTGAATTAGCATAATACTGTTTGGCACACATTGGCTTGTACATTGAACGATATGCTTTGTAAATGAATTTATCCTTTACATTAATTGGTACTAATTACTGCTGATCCGTTAAATATTAATGTGTTAATCTGTATATCAGTAACTAGAACTGCGTATTAAATTCAGAATGTCAGTTGCAAATTCAACTCCAAGTCAGCTGATAATGTAATTTGTAGTTTATATTATCGCTAGAGTGAGATGACATGCAAAAGGTTGGGTGTATACAGAGGCTAATTATCCTATGTGTATGTGTGACGGTGTAGTAAGGAATGTTCTTTATTCTGGTTGAGTCTAAGGACTTAGAATTTTAGTAGAATTGAGCTATTTGTTTCTGGTTTCTGTTTCTGAGATTGGCCTATGTTGTTGTCCTGGGTTCATTCCTGCCAACTCAACAACTCTCAACTGCTGGCACAAGCAGTTGAGAGGGGCCACAGCTGGGATAAACAACTGAGCCAGCCCCTAGGCTGATACCATACTGCATCCTGCACCTGTATTAGGGGAGGACTGGCCCAGGGTTTGTTTGCCTGTGTTCAACTTGCTTCAATGTGTACCTTCAGCACAGCCAGAGCAGGGAAAGTGACATCACTGGTACAAGGTAGAGCCTTCCCGGTTTCTCTCATTTGCTTTATCTCTCATTATCTATCATGAGTACTCTGGTTTTCTTCTCTCTTTGTTATTTTACTGAACTGTCGTTATTGAACCCCCAGGCTCTCACCTTTTTTCTTCTTCCAATCCCACATGAGGGGGGATGGAGGAAGGAGGGAAAGCGGTGGGTGAGCAGCTGTGTGGTGATTTGCCACATACACTGATAAAGAACTGGGAAGCATGTGGAAATTTTTAACATTTCATTTTAAGACCACAGATTATTTAGTTTGGGTCTATAGTTACTTTTTTTTTTTCATAAAAAGAAATATCTAGGTATAAATGGTGGGTATGGTTGTAAGTTTCTCAGCTGTCTACATTTTTTCTCATACTTTAAAATGCATATCTAAGCAGTGCTTAAACTGTTAAGGCCTACATTATCTTGTATATTTAGTTAGACTATGAAGATCCTTCAAGTGTGAGCATACAATATTCCTTGTTTATGAGTTTTATGTATTTTTCACTTTATTCAAATGTATCCCTCAGTGAAATTTGACCACATTCAAAAAAACATTGGTGGTCCAGAAATGCAAACTTATGATAAAATACATAAATTCTACAAAGAGCTTTTAGATGATTGTATAACATTTATGTTCAATAACCCCTTTCTCTCCGCTCCCTCTTCACCCCAAATTGAGTCCCTTTGTTGAGTTCTCTAAGCAGATAATGCTTGCAATGGAGCTGTAGATGATGGCATATGAAGTTCAAGAAATATTAAAATAACAGTTTTTATAATTACATTGTATGTTGTGCATTCTAGTCTCTAATTTTTCCACTTTCAACCAAAACCTCATAAAATAAGCTGTTAAACTTAACGGAGGTAGGCAATAAAATAACTGTAATAAATTTACATTTACAGCACTATTGCAAAAACATTAAATCATGATGCTTGAACTTAGGGACAAGCAATAAACATCTATGAAAAATTCGTTTCCCTTATAAAGTATCTTTTAAATAGGAAATTTAATTGCATCTTGAAAGTTTTCAGCATTTTTTTTTTTTGACTGGACTCAGAAGTAATATTTCTTAATTGTTGCTGTCATGTGTGCTCAGTACTTCTGAATGTCTGCCCAGGATTTATTTTACACTAGTGTATTCTTGCCCTTCAAATTGTAAGTATGTATATATTCACAGGAAAAAAAAATAATCAGACTTAGTATGTCTTTTATATTGCAGGTATCATTGTGTAGGTTATTCAGGTATATAAAATGTAGCTGTTTTTCCTGTCTTTCAGTTTTTCTTCTTGTAATGCCAAGAAAACCTTAATCTAAACAAAAGAGAAAAAAAAAATATGTAGCCATAATTTAAAACTAACTAACTTTCTAGATAGTGCCCTTCCTCTAAACAAAGGCAGAAAAAAGTTACGAGAATTGTGCAGTATGTTCTTCAGTGGGATATGTGTGCTTGGTGATAAAAAATTATTCAGACGGAAGTCATTGGTTTGAAGGCCTGGCCAGAATCCATTTTTGTCTATAAAGGAAACCTACCATGGAAAGCTATAATTTCCTTACCACTGAAAAGCTGTAGCTATCTTCTGGGTTAACACAGTCTATGAAAAAAAAAAAAAAAAAACTCATGGAAAAAAGTGAGAGTTAGAGTCAAGCAAATGCAAAATGTAGTATTTGATTAATAAAAAAAAAAATAAAAATCCCTGAAATGGGGTATCTAATTTGCTGATTTCCTTTTAAAAATACCTTCACTTTAAGGGTTGCACAGAGTTTTCAGTGTAACGGTATCAAAATAATATATTAAAAATCACAAGAAAGACCTTGTTTGGGCAATTTTGCTTGAAAGCAAAATCAATATAGAAAAGTGAATTGTCAACAAAGGCTGGCCATTCATAAATCTTCCTTTTATTTATTATTTAAAACATCATGCTGATCACACACATCTATGATGTTGAAGTTCACTTTATTTAGCTAGAACACAGAATTGCTTTGGTCAGAAAAAGAACACAGCAGTTTCATTAAGCAGTGCTGGTTTTGTCTTCAAGGTTAATTTGAAAGCAAGGTTTTTTAGAGGTCTGCTTTAGCAATTTAAGTAAAATGTTCTTAGGAATTAATGATGAATGGCAAATCTAATGTTTATTATTTTTTAATAAATTGCTTAAAAACATGAATTCTATGCCAGCAGGTTCATAGTTGTATTTGTCCTACTATTTTCCTATAGATACAACACCTGAAGGAAATGTAGCATGCATAATAATTATTCATAAGCTTGTGCTTATCATAGAAGTCTCACCAAATGTCATATTATTTTTCTTAAAATAGAAAAGTGGATATATGCTTGCACATTGTCACTTTGAGGGAAGCAGAATGTCAGCCTTTACAAATGTGGCAAAAGCTATGGAGTTGAAGTTGTAAATGTAATGTGAGGCAGAAAATCAGGTTTCTCCTGTGGCTATAATTGTGGTGTAAGCGAGTTCCAGGGCTCTGCCTGTTATTAAGCAGCAGCAGAAATAACAAAACAGTAGATCTGTAATTTTACTCCAAGGTTGGTCAACTTCTTGTAGAAGCAGCATCGTCCTGATGTAGGTAAAGCAAGGACAAACACATGCTGCTACAGTGACTGCTACAGTGACTGCTACAGTGCCTGCCACAGAAATACGTGGCAGTAGCTCATGGGTTTGTTAAGTGTGGAGTATATTTGTCATCTTAGTCTTCTTTCTGTTTTGTTTGTTCCCCACCTATGAAATACTTATTTTTCTAAACCCATTACAATGGCATCATAATTGCCATGCCAGTTATGCCAAATACCTGCATGAGACTTGAAGTAATGCACCTGGGCTCCCTCATACCCCTGTCTCCCTAGAAGCCTTTCTGCTCTGAATCTACATTTAGGAAAAAAGCATGGGCTGTAGTCTAATTCCGCACCTCGTCTTACATTGTGATGCTTTTCAACTTTGAAGTCAGTAGACTACTTCTTAAAAATCCTCAAAAGGTGACTAAGAAAAATTAATAAATGCAATTGAGCCTTCCAAGTATATGAAGACTTCAGAGGTGCCAGCACCACTGAAAACCTGGAAGTATATAAATTGAAGTGGCGTGTAAACCATTGTTTAAGTTGCACAACGGCACAGCCCTTGAAATGAACCTTCCCTAAGCCAAAATCCAAACCAAGGCCAAGAGATAACAGTTTATTGCTTGGCTCGGTCTAAACCAGTTGGCTGTTACAGAAGGTTAAAATACTCCTTGGAGGATATAGCGCCCATTTTAAAGTAAGCTGTAGCAACAGGGTATTCAAAGTCTAAATGTAGTGCTGTTCTGCTGGTGGCACTACTGATGACCAGGCAAGCACAGACATAGAGCTGCCAATCAGCAGTATGTTAGATGTTGTATCCGACTGAAGAAATCTACCAGCAACATATTTCACTAAATTACTGCTCTTGCTAGAAGCCGGGGCTTCTTCCTGTCTCACACTCCCTAGGAAATTACATTTGATGAAGTGTTGTTTTCCAAATATAGGGGCTGTGCTGGTGTTTCCACACACATTATTGGTAATTAGATGTCTTTAATATAGCTGTTCAGGTATCTCTTTTGATCATCTAAAGATTGTTCATTTTTTAACCTTATCTGGCCATCACACTTGTCCCGAAGCAAAGGTTGGAAATAATTTCAGGAGAGACCTTTTCACAGAGTCACTGTGAGTTCGTGTACATTCTTCGTTCACAGTATAAAAGCATGGCCTGAGCCTGATAAAGACAAAAAACTGACAGCATTAGATCAGTCTAAAGGCCCATTTAATCCTCTTGCTTCTGACAGTGGCCGAGAGTAGATGTCAAGGGACATGTAAGAATTTGTGGAGCAGAGACTTCCTGAGGCACAAGTAGATTTGGTTTATACAGTAACCCTCAGTGGATTTCCCTCCCATTCACGGTCTTTGAGTTAGAGACCAGAAAGGTTAATGTTTTGTCCATCATGTTTATGACAAGGCAGTCCACAGCCAAACCATACATCACGTGAGTTTTGTCTGTTTGGAATTTGCCATCTGCTAAGGTCTTTGCTGACACCTTATTCTTCTGTCTGAAGACATGATGAGCCATCAATCCTGGCTCATTCTCTGCAAGTCATTTGAAATATTACATGGAGATAGGAATTACTAGAGAGGGGTATAGGATAGCAAATTTTGATGTCTTTCCGATCTTATCTTTAATCATTCCACAGCTCTTGCATTAAGCTGTTTCTAATACTCTTCTTACTGCAGGGAATTCCATTCATGGGTTAACTATCATCTTTTTATAATACAGATGTCTCCAATTGACTACTACTTCCCTTACAGTTACAAGTCTTTGTAATGTACATCTGTATGGTAAAGGTACCTTAAAACAGTAAACAGTTTGCTGTTTGTGCTGATTGATCCATAATGATTAGGCTAAAAGGGAAACCTGTATGGCCAGCTAGAAATTAGGATTAATTAAATTTATACTAATCACTAATTGATTGTTCTTTACGCATAATGATAGTAGGTCACTGTGCCCTGTTTAAAAACAACAGCAGACACAAACAAATTATAGTCAGCCAACCCCAATGATGATTATGAAATTTTTATTTACCACTGATAAGTAAAATATACCTAATCTACAGACATTTAAACAGAGGTGTTCATAGACTGTTGTTAACGAAGTCTGAAACATTATTAGATTATTTTCCTGGACTAGAAGATGCCAGATGTTTCTATCAGTAAGAGAAAAGAGGATCATTGCAAGAATTACAAAGTAGCAAAATACATTTTTCAGTAATGGAACTGCAGTTACAGGGTTTTTTTTCACCAGATAGTCAGCAAGAAGCAGTAAAGGTCTGTACATTTTCTCATAAGGAACACAGCTAATTCCCAATCTATGGTGCTTCCATGTAAAAAGGGAAGTTAAATTAGCTAGATGCATTTTCTTACCCTGACATTTAAGAATAATACTCCATTTCCTCTCAAGACAGCAATAGGTCTGATGCATCTTCCCCCAGTGAGAAAGCACCTGTTCGTTTGGAGTTTTTTTCAGCTTAGTTCTGAAAGTTTGTTGACCTTGTCTCCTATGTAACGCAGCAGGAGCTACTGATCATGACTGCTGATAGAACCGTGTTCTCTTGTTTGATCTTTTTTGTGTAAAGCTAGTCAGATAATTGATCTTTTTGGCTTGATGAGCTGAAGACTAACAATGACAAATATTTTGCAGTAAAGTGAAATATTTATTTGAAACACAACAGTGTGTTTCATTTTCAGAGCCTTACTTTAAGTTATTTCTTAAGGCCTGTGTGGTTTGAAATGAAAATTAAATATGTGAAGAGGCTTACAATTAGAATTATAAGTATACATAAAAAATAAATGTTTCAAGCAAAAGTGACTAAATTTTGCCAAGATGTACATTTAGTTAATCTGCCATTGCATCAAAATTGTGCCACTCCCTGCTCTTTTGAATATTGAATTTAGTGGCTTCTGCGGAGCTCAGTTTTTTAGTTTTCAGACCTTTTATTTTTTTTTTCTCTGAAGCATTTAAAATTAGTGTCTGAGACAGTCTCCTAGAGAGTGAGATGTGAATTTGCTGTTCGGTGTTCTGCACTACCTCTGCCTGAGTCTGGGTGAGCCTGTAGCCAGTTGGAAGTAAAGGGAGTTTCACCATTCATGTTAATGGGGTCAGGAATTCATCATGTGCACTTAGCACTGGGAGAAGTAAAAGTGAAGTCCTTGAGGACATACCTCATGGCTACACCTGAAGCAGATGTCTAATTTTCTCCTTATTATGTTGTTTTCATGCTATTAACTGATCCACTCAAAAGAACTTGGCCTCCTGCCCTGAATCCTTGTCAGCGGACTTTCAAGCCTTTGTGTTTTATCTGGCAAACCTAAATCTTTATTGATTTTTTTTTTTTTTATTTAATCACATTTCCCAGAGAAAGCACGGTGAATAAGCCACTAGACTAGCGCTTAAGAAATTTCAGCTTAAGCCCTTTTTCACCACTCTTTCTCTAAGTCATTTAGTTTAGTACCTCAGTTACTCAAATGGAATTGATAACACTTTACAGTTTTACAGGATGCTTGTAAGGGTAATTTCATTAAAGATTTAAAAACTGATACTACTGTAAAAAGCCATCTGACTACAATTTCCTACCATGCAAAATTGTTGGGGAAAAGAACATTTTTGTTTGCCATACTGATTTCAGAGTCCTTTGTTAGCTATCTGAAATAAAACTCATCCAAACGAAGATAATGCAGTCTACTTGACATAGTTCTTGGGTATCCAGGAAATTTGGTGGGTTTGTGAGGTTTGGGCAAGTCTTGAAAGATTCAAGCTATGATGAATACTGTGGCTTTGTAAACAGGAAATTAGAACATGTATGGTCAAGAATAGTTTTCACATGAGATGAGATCTCATTAACTGTTTGACTCCTTTCCTACTATACGGTAATGTTGCATAATTTCTTAGTCTCTTGTATTTTGAGGGAGCCCTTTTAACAGGGGAATGAGGCAGTGTAATGTGCTTTACTCATGCTCCAAGTTCTGTGGTAATTCTGTTCCACACTTATCTCATCCCATTCTTTAAACAAAACAAGTGATTAAAAAACCCAAAACCAACCCAGAAAACTGAAAACAAACCTAAACTAAACATGTAAATTATGGGCTTTTAGACTTCCCTAGGGTGACTCTGCAGCTCATTCCATTGTAGAGCCAGAGGGCCATGTTCAATAGACTTTTAACTCTAACCAAGAGCTTATAGCAGATGTAATTACCAGTTGTATCATAATTTATAAACCTGCTGGAATTTATAATCATCTTAAGATACTGTTTTCTTTCCTCTATTTTTAATTAAGCCACTATTTATCCTCAGCGCCTGTTTAATATTTTAAATTCTAGCAATAATAGCTACCAGATATATCAGACACAAAAGAAATAAATAAAATATGGGGGAAAAAGTACATATGCTGCCTCTAGCAAGAGGGGCATTAAAAACTAAAATGCCCCTATTATAACTGAAGTCATTAAGCTGTGATAAATTTGAGCATTATGCAATGAACTTGGAACTCAAAGAAATTTAAAAAAAATAAATTTTAAAGAAATTTAAAACAAACCCACAAAAACAACAAACAAAAGCAAAAACCCCACAACAGAGAAAAAAAAAGTTTCTGCTAATAGCAATAAATAGGCTTTTACCATATACTGCATTTTTGAATGCCAAGTGGAAAACAAAACCTAGAAAATTTTCAAACCAGAGTCATGTGATGGTTATTAATCGTGCAGGTCCTGGGAAACTCCAGGTACAGCCCTCTCCGATCCTTTAGTTTCGGCCTTGCCCTCAGGTCCAAAGGAAACAGTATTTTCCTATTTCATCCCAGTTGAACCATCCCACTATCAATCCAGGCTGGGGGAGGAGGTGACGGAGAGCAGCCCTGCAGAAAAGAACTTGGGGATGCTGGTGGACGAGAAGCTGGACATGAGCAGCCAGTGTGTGCTTGCAGCCCAGAAGGCCAATTGCATCCTGGGCTGCATCAAAAGAAGTGTGGCCAGCAGATGGAGAGAGGTGAATCTACTGCTCTCCTCTGCTCTGGTCAGACCTCATCTGGAATACTGCGTCCAGCTCTGGAGCCCTCAGCACAGGACATGGACCTGATGGAGCGGGTCTAGAGGAGGGCCATGAAGATGATTGGGGGGCTGGAGCATCTCTCTTACAAGGCAGACCGAGGGAGTTGGGATTGTTCAGCCTGGAGAAGAGAAGGCTCTGGGGAGACCTAACAGCCACGTTCCAGTACCTGAAGGGAGCTGACCAAAAGCCTGGAGAGAGCCTATTCCCAAAGGCCTGGAGTGAAAGGACAAGGGGCAGTGGATTTAGATTAGAAATAAAGAGGAAGTTCTTTACCATGAGAGTGGTGGAGCACTGGAACAGGTTGCCCAGGGAGGTGGTTGAGGCCCCATCCCTGGAGACATTCAAGGCTTGATGAAGCTCTGAGCAACCTGCTCTAGTTGAGGATGATCCTGCTCAGCACAGGGGTTGGACTAGAGGACCTCTAGAGGTCCCTTCCAGCCCACACATTGCTATGTTTGTTTCATTTATAGGGTCCTTCACCTGGGAATGTCCCTCAGATGGCCCTGGGAAGGTCAATACCTGTCATGTACTGTGATAATGAGTTCTCTGGCTGCTGAGTGTTTAAAATGGTCTGGTCACTAGAAGTGAATGGAAGGGAATTATCAAACACTCTTAATATATTGACAACAACCTGGGCTATTTGATACTTATTAAAGCTCTGGGATGTATTCAAGTGTAGTCTGAAGATGAATGCATCATATTATATACAAAAAACAGCAACCAGCTTTCTTCCTAAATGAAACAGGAGAAAATTATATTGTTGGCAGAAATTTAGAAAGCGCAAGGATACCACAGACTAAGCAAGTAATAGATATAAGCATTTTGGCATAGAATAAATGAATACTAGATAATCAGGTAGTTCATTATGGAAACCACCTGTTTCTACCTTGCTTGATCTCAAGTATGGAATTCGAAGATAAATTCCTATCTTCCAACACCACCTTTCTGTAGAGATCAATGCTTTCCAATTACAAAGTAGTTGTTGATACTATATTTTAGTGTAATTGAAATATCTGGTGGTTGTTTCCCAATAAGAATCACTCAGAACTCAGAAAAATAATAGTAAAAAGAATGTCACTTCATTACTTTAAAATTTTTGCTTCAAACAAGCAACTAATCAATTATCACTCAGTGTGTGTAAATGTGTGGCTTAAGTATTATAAAGGAATTCTGTAGTAAAAAGGTAAAATGTAGTCTTCAAATTTTCTGTGTGTGTGTAGGTAAATGCAGTTTTATAATTTTCAATCTCTAAATGTTCCCTCATATTCGAATTGCATTTAATTTGTTTGTTACCCAAACAAATGAAGTTACTGGACTTGAAAGCCTTGTACCCTTCCTGAATATTTGATTAGGGGACAAGTACATCAAAGATGAGAGTTTGAAAAAGTAGTAGTGATTTGTACTGGATGGCTTGGTTACGTAAATCTTTGAAAATTTTCAAACGAGATAAATAATGCACTGCAATTACCTAAAATAGTGTAAATATGAAGGCTGCATAAAGAGCCCAAGGCAAAACTCTTACTGAGTGGTCACCAGCTGGGCCGTGCAGCTCTCCACTGAAAGTGCTTAATGGAGCTTTGCCTCTGCAGCCGTGGATGGATGTTGTTTTGGGTGACTTCCCTCTCCCTGGATGTCTCTCTACCTGGAGATTTTCTCAGTAGACATTACAGAATTTCTCTTGATTCCATGTACTTTTTAGATGGCCACAGGGAGCTTAAATGGGAACTGCTGAGGTAGGGAAGGGCAGAAGAGACTGCAGGCTGTGGTTTGAGCTTTGAAAGAGAAATAGCTGATGTCGTGGTGTTGGGTCATAGGCTGGACCTGATGATCCCGGAGGTCTATTCCAGCCCCAGAAATACTGTGCTAAAAATCAGAATATACCAAAAGAACGTAGAGGAAGAATCACTTGTTTGGGTGGGGGAAGAACAAGCAACAAAAAGCACAACAGGAGATACTGATTGGTGCCTGACTCTTATGGTCAAGTATGATCCAAGGGACTAAGTTCTCTGCATGTTTTACCTGTAGGGAGGGAGGGATGAGTCTAGTCTCCCTGAGTTAGCTCTCAAGAAGGGGCCTGGGAAGTATTGCAGGCACCTGTCAGACTGGGATCGTTACCGTCACTTCTGTACCCGTTCAGAGCTGAGTGGACTATGAGACCACACAGTGTGACTCAAAGCTGCCTTCCCCCCAGTTAGGGAAAATCTGAGCTCGGGTGTGCTCTGCATTATGCAGAGCTTGGCAGATGGCATGTGAAATACATCATGGGCTGACGTATAGCTTTTCTTTTCTGATGCCAATAAGGAGGGGAAGGCACTTAAATGTTATGACAGACAGTTGAAAAAGCATTGATGTTATTAAAAAAACCAGTCTGAAGAGATGTGTTTATAATGGTTTTATATTGCTGTTGTACATAAAGTAATTTCTGTGGACAAAAGAAATTAATCAAGTAAGCATTTTTAATGCACTGAATTTACAATTTTTTTTGAAGTACATCTTCATTAAATTGACATTTTTAATGAAAATAGGTATATGCCTGTGTTTTTAAATATGTTTGAGTTGTTCAGTGTTGATTCAGTTGTTTTAAACAATTCCTGCAAGAACCTGTTTCAAGTGCAGTTCTAGAAATTTCAGTGTAAAACCTCCCTGCACAACCTATTGTGGATTATGTGAAACTTCTTTGATAAGATGTATGGGAGATCATTTATTGCAGATTCCCAAGTTTTGTCGTAATTCATGTTTCTTAAACAGCAACTTGATGAGTTTACCCAGTAAATGTCAATCTGCATATAAGGCATTAATATGTTACTTGTGTTTAGCAATATTTATAAGCATAAAATAACTTTTCTGATTGCCTTCAAATGTAATTTTAATGATAAATCAATTTACTACTGCTGCTTTTGTAAATATTCATTGGTTAATTGGCTTCTTACAGTAAGACAGCTCTGGGTATCAGGATTGAGCAAATAAAATTAGGTGAGAGAATTTTCCAGAAAAGTGTGATGGATGTTCTTGTGAGGGAGCAGAACCATTTGACTCGGAAGTTAAAATTCTAAGAGAAGGAATTTATAGGCCATGGAGGGTTTGTGAGGAATGTAGCCGTGTAGCACAAAGAAGTGGATGAAGGCTAAAAAATGTAACAAAGATTGGTCAGTATTTATCTTCAGAGAAATAGTTGAGGTATTATCAGTTCTGTAATCCGGTAGCTGAGGTGCTGGCGATAGTTGACAAAACTCTTGCTTTCTAATCTCAGCGGCTAACAAAGTTTGGTTAAGCGTCTGTATATTTGATACAGTGTGGAACAATTAGAAACATTCAGAGCTCTGCGTTCTCTACATGATATTTCTGAACACACAACTGTATGCTTGTTAGGAGCACAAACTGTCATATAGGTTGCACTGCACAGAAGTGTTTTAATACTACAGTTATACTCATCACGTATGGTCTTAACATGTTCTCCTTTGATGATTCTAAGCAATTGCTTAGATACTAGGAGTAACCTGGTGATAAAACTCAGGAGCATTCAGACCCAGTGCTTTTCTGGAGCTCTGTTTTTGAGCTCAAGCATTACTACTGCAGCTTCCATTTAGAAATTTCATGTTAACCGAAGTAAAATGGAAGCTGTGGTTGGATGCACTAAAGTAAGTTACTTTGCTTTTGCAAATGTTATTGGCTGTTATGAGCAATTAGCTTACAGAGGATTTTTTTCCTTTAATTGCCTAACTAGCAAGGTGATGCATTGTGAGTTAAAAAAAGGGAAATTTTGAATGTAGGTCATCTTTGAACAAAATTAACATTCAACAAAAACCGCCTGTTACAGTGGCTCAACTTCAGGTGAGGCGAGCCTCCACTTTAAACTGTGGTAAGATGCTGCCCTCTTCTGCTTATTCCAAACTCAGCTTTTCTCTACCGTGTCCACAGTGCCGCCGAGCAATCTTTATTCTGTGTGATCAATGCTACATTAGATCTTCTGGTTTAAAACAAAAAAAGAGTTTGCAAGTATTCGTGAAGTACGTATATACTTCATGTTGATGCTGTGTATAGGAAAAGTACTAAAGAATTTTAGCAAAGGTGTCTGATACATTTGATGCATTCTTTTAATGAAGTTAAATAAAAGAAAAATCTTGCTTTTCGGCTCCCTTACAAATGTAATATGGAGGAATTCAAGGGTACAGCTGGACTTTAACCTGTATAAGGACATTCATCTGCTTGATAATGAATTTACCCATTATCTGTTGTGTCCCCTTGACAAACCTGTCCATTGTGAAGCTTTATTGATCTGTAAAACACCACCAAAGAATTGAGCAGATGTGTATTCTGAATTGTAGCTTCGCTGGGTACAGAAATACTGCTTTCATTCGTAGCATTAGCAGACCATTCTAAGGATCTGGGCTTAATTTTTTTCTTTTTTTCATTTAAGGAGAGAGTGCTACTTTCATTTTCATAGGAGAAATAATAGCTTTACGGCTTATAGCTGCCCTTTAGCGAGAGGATATCCTTAATAGAAGTGTGCTTGTGCATTTAGTTCAGCTCTCCTGTAGACAGTATATCAGACATGGAAAAGTATAGGAATGAAGGCAAGAGAATGGTGAAATAAATTCGTTACTTTGTCTCTGCGTTACAAATTCGGGAATTGTAATCTCTTAGCGGTTCTGTAATTCAGATATAGTTCTAATGAGGATTTCTGTTGACTGTGATGTAATGGATGTGGAATTAAAGTGCATAGTGAAAGTGCATTTTGATGCATTTCAGTTACTAGAAACAACCTTTTTTAGAAGAAAACCTTTTCAGAACAAATGTCATAATGAAATTCTGACACTGGCAAAGACTATTTCACTACCTACCTTCAGAGTTGCTTCACATGTCAAAAATGAGAATGCTTTCCCAGGAGATGGAGAATATGTTTTTATCCCCCCCCGCCCCGTTGCTTATTAGGCTGCATTGTTTAAATCTTACTATATATCTAACTACGCTTATGAGAAGGCAGTTACTACAGAAAGAAATTGCTTAAATCACTGTTTAAGTCTAATACCATGTTTTCTATGACAGTACTTCCAAGAAGACAGTTAGGCTTCGCAAGCTGGTCAGTGTGGCTTTTTGCAAACACACAGTAGTTCCCACATATTCTGTGGCATTTCTGTCCTGAATCATCAGGCGTGAAAAATGAGAGTTGTCATGGGCTAACACTGGGAGAAGTCACTAAAGTAAGAGGTTATTATTCTGATTGCCATAAAGTGGAGCTGGATAAAGATGACTCTGATTTAGTATATATGCTGACAAGAGCATATATTATCATATGTAATTTCCAGGATATTGATTCATTAACCTGTGGAAATCCATAGGAAGCATAATACTTATGGCTTGATTGAAGGTTAGTTACAGAAACATTTCTTCAGTGACTGTTCCTGTAATAGCAGTGCTGCTCTGACTAGTACTCTACTAAGGACATCTGTCCTACTGTTTAACATTACTTAAAAGCTGATGCAACCTCAATTTTAAATCAAGTGTTCCCTTCCAGACTACCAAAAGTGTTTTGGCAGCTGTAGCTGCCAGCACTGAATTACAAGCAAGTATGGGAGAAGTGGTAAAGGACAGGTGCTTATAATGATGAAATTCTTCTTTGGTGAAAGAATGAAAATTCTCCACAACTTGTTTGTTCAGTATGGAAAAGTTGTCTTTTCAGAGCTATGATTTAATGAGCAATTACCTTGAAAATGATTTTTGGATGATGCATTTGATACTCCAGAAAGTGTTTTTTAAATGATCAACTCACAATCAGCTTAGTAGGACTTAAGTATAATTTTGGAGATGTGAAATTGTCACGCCATTAATGAAAAATTGCTGTTCTTGCTGTTGTATCTTAACGAAAGAGGAAATACTTTCCACTTAGTGCTGTGGCTCTACCTTTGGAAATCACAGTCCAAGGTGGGGGTTGATACTGGTGATAGGCTGGAAGGAAAAAGTAGTGCTATTAGCAGATAAGAGTTTTTTTGCTAATTTTTGCTATCTTAGCCTGAACTGCTCACAACACAGTAGACTGCCACAGCCTCTCTCTTAACAAAACTAACACTTAAAAAAATAAAAGTTTCTTCCTATGAGTTAAATGAGCACTGTTTACTGCACTCTGGTTATGTATCATGCGTATGAATCGAGAGTAGTCATGATGTCATTATGTACCCACTCATTGAGGAGGAGACAAAGCATGGTCAGAACAGGAACAAGCATCAAGGAACAAATGCTGTGAAACATTTGCTGGTCTCTACTTACATAGGTAGGAAGGTGGGCAAAACACTGAGGTCTGTTTTTTTTCTCCTGTAGCCAAAGTTTCTTACTGAAATGTCACCTGCTGTGTGGGGGTCCCTGTTAATTGTCCTTTGCTGCTTTAGCTGTGCTGTCATTTCTGAACCACATAACGTTACTAAGATGCATTCCACTGATATTGTTGCCATCTTTGTGTTTTGATTGTAAGAAATGTAGTCTGTGTTATACTTACTATGGGTTGAAATGGAAAGGTCTCTTGGCGTGCTAGAAATCCATCGGGAGATGGAAGTACTTCTTTGGTGGTGTTGGATTCCTGTAATGTGAGGGGCAGAATATGAGTAGAGTATGTGCTAGGGTGGTGATAGTGTTTCTTGTGGGTATATGCTGCTGCAAATGTAGATGCATCTGAAACATTTATGCACGTATGTAATACGTTCACCCTTTGTCATTTAACTTGCTGAAGTAGGACACTGGATGTCAATTTAGACACTAGGAAGCTGAGATATAAACTAACTAAATTAGCAATAAGATGACATGAAGAAATGCTGCTTTGGTTGTAGCTGGAGTAGAATGCTAGCAAGAAAAGAATATAAAAAATATGAAAATATTTCATTTGTCTATAAAATGCTGCCAAAGTTTCAGAAATGTAGTAAATGTAGCTTGTTACTCTTGGGGAAAAAGCCCATTCTGCAGAGCTATTACAAACTTCTTCCCATTCAGAGGAGGATGTTTCACAGCATTTAAGAGGCTGACTGAATAGATACAGATGAGGACAAATGCCTTCACTATTCCTTATGGAGCAGAAAATATCATAATTGGCAAGCATATCAGGGTCACTGGTCATGATCAGTTCTTACGCGTACGGTTGCCAAAAGAGGTTGCTACAGATCAGTGTAATGGGATCAATAGAACAATTATGTTTATTAGCATGGAAATGTAACTCTGACTTTTGTAAAGTTGTAAGTTAAAAAATTGCAAGATGTCCTGATATAAAAGGGATGAAGTAACAAGTAGATTGCTTATAATAGGTTGAGATAGGTACTCAACAATTGTTCAATGGGAAATTAGTCCAAACTTGAAGAGAACAAGATGCAGCACAGGGCGATAGGCTTCACTGTGGATCACCGGTCAATGAAGTCGGCAACAGGAAAAGATACTTATATTGGTAACTCTAGGATACCAGAAATGTAACTGTGTCCAGAGCAGGTAAGAGGGCTTCTGCCATAGGAGTAATAAACAGGCAGATGTTTCTTAGCTTGCTGCTGCATCTTGATACTTTCTATTCTCTGCTCCCCTGTAAGGGAGCATATTGAATACTAAAATCAGTCTGAACATTTCAGCTTTGTTCTCTGGGTATGATGACACAAATCTCAGATCTTATTTCCCGCCAGAGTTAAGTCTTGAATATCTATTAGTGGACAGTTTCACTGAAAACAAGCTTTTTATAAACTCTCTTTAGTCCTGATGCTTCCCTGTAGATCCCTATTCTGCATTCACATCAGTTATTAGAAATAATTCTCTCTTAATGTGATGTAAATATTTTAATTTATTTTACAATTTTACAACTCTGCAGTTAAGCCAAAGAGACAAAACCTCAGATTTTCTGTGTCTGCAGAGGCAGCTCAGGCGGACAGAAGAGGTTTTACCTTTCTTCAGCTGCCACACACAACCACTTTGTACATCCTGAGCTCTCAGCTGAGCCATTACCTGTTCAGGTGCCAGCCTTGGATCCCAAGGATTGCCACTGCTGGGAAACACCCCTGTCCTCTCTGGGTGGGCAGCACTTAATAACACTGCTACTTTTAACTAAAGCCAAGTGACAGCTTGTTTTAAAATGATAGACATCAGATAAATGTGCTATAAATTTAGAGTGTATTTCTATATAAAGCTTCAAACATGTCTAAGCTGTTTACATTTGTGGTTTTGACCACAATTTCAAGACCACAATTTAATTTCTGTGTGCAGTTTGGAGGATGGCCATGTATGGGATTTAGCCTGCAGCTCAGCCTGTTCCTGTATTGCCACTGGGGAATGTGGGGTGGTCAGATCCAATGTGGTGTCAGCTGCTCCAAGGCTACCTTTTGGGACAGCTCTCGTTTAAGAAGATGGCAGCTCTGTTGCAGAAGCCAACTCAGTATTTCTGCAAGGTTTTGCTCTGTGAGGGGATCTGAGGTCTAGTCAATGTGGATTGTGAATAAATACTCTTTAAGATCCATCATCAGAGTTGATAAGGCAGTTAGTTAGAGGGAAATACTACTTCATGTGAAGGTATTTAAGAACAATACAAACACTTAGATAAGCAAAATCTACAAGTTTCTGAAGGCAACTGCCCCAATTTGGCAAAGCATGCAAACAACAGCATAAAAGTAATCATTGAACTTAAGCATACCTGTAAGCATTTTGCTATTTCTTAATCTTTAAAAACTCACACTTCTAGTATGAGGTTTAACAAGACCAAATGCAGGGTCCTACACTTTGGCCACAGTAACCCCCTGCAGTGCTACAGACTGGGGGAGGAGTGGCTGGAAAGCGGCCCGGCAGAGAGGGACCTGGGAGTACTGGTTGACAGTGGCTGGACATGAGCCAGCAGGGTGCCCAGGTGGCACAGAAAGCCAACGGCATCTTGGCCTGGATCAGGAATAGTGTGGCCAGCAGGACTAGGGATGTAACTCTCCCCCTGTACTGGGCACTGATGAGGCTTCACCTCCAGTGCCATGTGCAGTTCTGGGCCCCTTGCTTCAAGAGGGACACTGAGGTGCTGGAGCAGGTCCAGAGGAGAGCTACGAGGCTGGGGAAGGGACTGGAAGGAAAATCTTATGAGCAGAAGCTGAGGGAACTGGGGTTGTTCAGCTTGGAGGAGACTCAGGAGGGACCTTATGACTCTCTACAACTACTTGAAGGGAAACTGTAGTCAGGTGTGGGTCGGGCTCTTCTCCCAGGCAACCAGTGACAGGACAAGAGGGCATGGCCTGAAGCTGCACCAGGGGAGGGTTAGGCTGGATCTTAGGAAGCACTTCCTCACGGAATGGGTGATTAGATGCTGGAATGCACTACCCAGGGAGGTGGCGGAGTCACCATCCCTGGAGGTGTTTAAGGAAAGATTGGATATTGCGCTTAGTGCCATGGTCCAGCTGATGTCACCGTGTTGGGTCATAGGCTGGACTTGATGATCTTGGAGGTCTAGTCCAGCCTCAGCGATTCTGTGATTGTGAGGACTATGCAGGGATGAAATGTACCTCAGTAGCATTACCGTTTGTCTTTCCCAGGCACCTCAGGAAAATCACTGTCTCAGGGGAATAGATCTGTAAGGGACTATTAGAAGTAATTTAAGGAGTGGATGCTGAAACTGCTCAGCTATGAATTCAGTGAATTAAACTGGTTGATAGGGTTATAGTGGCACTTAGAATCACCACTAAAAACAAGACATTGTTCTGGCATTAAGACTGATAGAAAGAGAACATCCCAACCAGCTGTTTACTTGTCGATGAAGCTCATAGTGGTGATTTTTTTTTGTGTTGTAGAATTGAATTCAGGGACAAAATGTTTAATCAAAGTAAATCACCAGTACTTTGAGTGATCATGCTGTCTTTGAGTGTCTGTTGGGACACGGTTGTCTTTTCTGAGACTTCCAAGGGGAGTAAATAAATGTATCGGTACAGTTTACGCCTGTGGCTACATCATACTATGAACACTCAAGGGATGTTTCAGGACATAACCATGGGAAACGTGCGGCTCTCGCCGGAGCAGTGCTAATAGTCTGCCAGAGAATGGGCACCCTGAAATATATTGGTGAGAGTAAGAAGAGGCTGATATTTCTGAGTAATGGAAAACACAATAGCTTTAATAACCATATTGAGGTTTGATATCTCTGGGACTTTACTACATACAGTGTGTATTTTATTGCTATCTTTGGTTATTTTTGTTAAGGTCAAAATACATCACTGTGTGTTTACCATACAAAGCTGAAAAATTGCTTGCATGGATAAAACTCGAGAAGCTAAAATATTTGCAAATAAGAAAAGATTGTTTATTTTATTCAAAGTAAATATAAAGGGTTAGCTATCCTAATAGCAGCAGTAAATTTCATTGAACTTCTTACTGTAGGACAGAGAAAGAAATATAGGAAAATTATGCAGGAGAGAGAAAAAAAACAAAGCCAAACGGTACTTTCTTTACGCTACTAGCTACCTTTAGGGTTAAATGCTGCTTGGACTCCTTGGGTTGGTTGCTTGAGGTGCAATAAATAGTTTTCATACCGGGACAAAGAGATGGATAGAAACCTGAAATTGATAAAATTGTGCATCTAGAAAAAGGTGAAAAGAATTAGGGACATGAGGTGAAACCAGCAAGCATCAGCTTCAAGCCAAATGAAAGGAAATGAATCTCCGCACAAGGCATTGGGTGAAACCACACAGCTTCGTAATTTTTAAGTGATCTTTGCACCAATGCCTGCTATGAACAGAGGCAAAGTATATTATTGAAAGCCAAAGAAGTGATAACATACGAAAACAAGTTTTATCATTTCAGAGCACAAAGTACTGCTAAGGCCAAAATAGAATGTGGGTGCAAAGACTGCAGTTGGAGAGTGTTCGCTGTTCAAAGCTGTAGTAGTTTATATGAAACATTAATTAGCCATTTCTTTCAATCTTATGTATGTTTTAAAGATATTTAAATACTTTGTATGTTTACATTGCTCATTTAGTATTCCAGCTGCATAAATATGATGGTACTGGTTAAAATTGCCACACAGATTTTGTTTCAGGAGATGCATAACTGAAAACAAATTGAACTTTTATCTTTCCCGTAGAATGTTTGCATGCAAATCTTAGCTCTCAGGCAAGAGAAAATGTTAATGAACCACATCCATGGCGATAACTTGTTTTCTTCTATTTAAGATTTTTCTTTTTCTTTTGGCTTCATAATTTGGAGACATCAAATGAACTGCAGGTTAAATAAAGCTGATGTCTACTTGTGTTCTGTTAACCTTGGCTGGCTGCCAGACATCCACCAAGCTGCTTGCTCATATCCCCTCTCCTCAGCAGGACCACAGAAGAAAGTAAGATGAGAAAAAAGCTCATGGTTAGAAATAGAGAGATCACTTCCCAGTCACTGTCGCAGGCAAAACAGACTCAACTTGGGGAAAATTAATTTATTGCCAGTTTGGATGGTGAGAAACGGAGACAAATATTCTACGTATAACTTGGAATTTCATACATCTATTGCATATTGTAATATGTATGCATTTTACATATAACAGTGGGAATTATGCTTTAAAATTGGAACAAATGTTCATATTTTCCTTTCATTGGGAGATTCAGGCAATTTACCTGTAATTTAATCTTAATTTTTGACCTGTTAGTGTGAAATACATCATTTCATACTAAATTGTGAGTCACAATGACACTGACCTTTCTAGACTCTCCCTTTCTCCGTGAGTGCTTGTGCATACTCTCTGTTGCTGAAAACATACCAAGCAGACTGAACTCGATTCTCCTGCACACAACATGAGTTAAGCTATAGAAAAGCTTTGTTCATCCCAAAAGTTTTGTAACGAATATGCCAACTTTGTTCTATCAAATAAAAGCAGATAGATGAACACTTGTCAGAAAGGTGTTTCTTAGCTCCATGTATTAACATTAGCTCCGTATATTAGCATCCCTTTTTCAAATAAATCCAAATTGTATCTTTGATTTTGAAATGGCCTTGAAATCCACCCAGACAACACTGAAAATTTTGCCTTCAGTGTATTGGAAATAATTTGCTGTTTAAAAGCCTGGTGTTGGTACAGAGAGGGTAAAGAGGTTTTGAATTACAGATATAAGACGGGATGTAAAAGAGGTTTACAAGTGAAAGGAAGGTTACAATCAAACTACTATGTTTTAAACCTTAAAAAAAACAAAGCAAAACAAACAAACAAAACCACAAACAAATAAACCAAAACAAAGAAAGGAGCCTGTTTAAGGATATCAAGCCAGAAATTAATGAAAATACAGAGATCAACAAACAAATGAAAACCAAACTGCTTGAAACTCCTGGCAACATAAACTACTAAGGTATCCAAAATTTAGCTGCCAAATTTAGCAAGTTCTCAAATATAAAAAAGACCTCAACACATTCCATTTGGAATATCTTTATACTAAATGTCATAGTTTTCTCAGCCTGGTTCCTGTGTAATTACCTAAAGAGAAACCAAATCTTAATCATCAAGATTTTGATAATGTTTTACCACAACGAATATTTTGTATTTGAACCAATTTTACACCCGAGATTCTTTGAAATTTCAGAGGGGCAGTGGATTGCTTTGTGATATGACTCTCAAGTGATGTGTCAGATCTGTTCATATCTTACGATGACTCGTGTTACTGAAATGACATGACAAATGTCTTTGGTATAAAAACTTTTTACATTTTGAAGGTGGTGGAGGGAGTTTGGTTTGTGCTGTATAGATGTATTCTAGCATGTATTTTTGAATGTATTAGTTCAACAAGGGCAAGTGGAGAGTCTTGCACCTGGGGAGGAGTAACTCCCTGCACCAGTACAGGTTAGGGACCAAGCTGCTGGAAAGCAGCTCCATGAAGAGGGACCTGGGAGTGCTGATGGACACCAGGTTAAGAGAGCCACTGGTCTCCTGGGGTGCATTAAAAAGAGTATGTCCAGCAGGTCGAGGGAGGTTCTCCTTCCCCTCTACTCTGCCCTAGTGACACCACATCTGGAGTATGGTATCCAGTTTTGGGCTCCCCCATTCAAGAGAGACAGAGAACTGCTGGAGAGAGTCCTGTGGAGCCTACAAAGATATTTGGGGACTGGAACACCTCTCTTTTGAGGAAAGGCTGAGAGACATGGTTCTGTTTAGCCTGGAACTGAGAGGGGATCTTCTTAATGTTTATCAGTATCTGAAGGGTGTCAGGAGGATGGGGCAAGGCTGTTTTCAGCGGTGCCCAGTGATAGGACAAGGGGCAACGGACACAAACTGGAACACAGGAGATTCCACCTAAACATAAGGAGAAACTTCTTTCCCACGAGGGTGAAGGAGCCTGGCCCAGGCTGCCCAGAGAGGTTGTGGAGTCTCCTCTGGAGATTTTCAAAAATGCCTGTACATGATCCTGGCCAGCCTGCTTTGCCAGGAGGGTTGGATGAGATCTGCAAAGTCCTTTCCAACCCCTAAAACTGAGTAATTCTGTAATTTTAAGTTTAAAGATGTTAAAGAAAAAAAGTAAATTAAAAATTTGTGATGTAATAGAAAAAAAATCTTTATCTCCCTTAGCTGGTAAACTGATGTAAAGGTTACTGTTACCGTTTTTGAATTCCATAAAATTGGGAAGTGACAATTTCATGTTAGTATTTAATCCGTTGCAATGAAGTTCTCAACAGATTTATAGAAAAACCCCAAATGTGAAACACAAATTTTCATTTTGAACGGTAACTGAAGGTACTTGACAATTCTGAAAGTCAGCTGCTGTAATTGGGAAGAAATGCCAGCAAGGAAAGCTATACCGGAGCCAAGATATCCTTGATGTGATGAAGGGTCAGATTTCCAAACCCTTCTAAGATCCCCTGTTTTGCAAAAGGAGGTTAAATAGTTAGAATAAATAACTTGGGTTAAGGGGAGGCAGGAGGTGGGAAAGATGGGGGACATAAAATTACAGAGTAGGTCACTGAGACATCCTCAGTTCCAGGAAGTCTGGGTGCACTAAGGAGTCTCACTGCTGATGTGTTGCACTTCTGTGTCCATTTAATGTAGGATTATCTTAAAAAAATGCTTCAGGTTCCGATACAACTTTTGAGAGAACTTGGAAGGTGAGCAAATCAGCAGCAGTGTTTGTTCATGTATCTGCTGTATCAATGTTTGAGAATTACGGTTTATAAACAGTGGGGAGAAAAATCGAGGACTTGATTGAATAGCAATGTGCAGTTATAAAATCTCTTTAAATAACTAAGTAAACAATTTATTTGACTGACTGTGTACTAAAAAAATATTTCCCCCATCTCATCTAAATATCTGTTTAGTGGGGTTTCAAGGGTCTGTGCAAAGTAAGGCAGAAAGGGCAGATTTAGCTCCTTAGGTGAGGAGAGGCAGTGCAGGGGTTGTGGAGTAGCTGAGCCCTTGTTGTGATTATGGATCTGCAACTTGCTCTGAAACCTGGAAGAGGAAAGATGAGAGTGCCAATGTCCCTGGGTCTCTCTCTTCCCTCCCTTGTATCCTCATTTGAACATGAAAGCAAAGTAGCAACTCTAGGTAGCACCTGTGCCCTTTGCTTCCTCACTGTTAAATGAGACAATGCGTTTCTTGAACAGTAAAGTGTCTTAAATATAGTTTTTATTTACATTATTGACATAGCCAAAGAGATTGACATAAGGTGTAATTTAAGGCTGGCACTACTTGTGTTTGCACGTACTGTAGAAGGAGCACGTTAAATGGAGTAGTATGATGTGGTGCAGAACAACTGCAGTAATGTGTGCAGTTGTACATTGGCTTTTCTCCAGCATTTTGTTCTAATGAATGAGCTTTTTCTTGTTCTTGGAAGCTGTGTCACCAAAGCAGTATGTTCAAAGCTGGGCTTGGATGATTTTTCTTCCTTTGCATTCCTGAATAGATACTGCTAAAAAGGCTTAACAACAAAGGGAGGGTTGCAGGAAATTATCCAGGCCACCTCCTTTGCTTTTCTTTCCTCTTGTTGGAGGGTGAGAGAATATAAAGCATTATTATGTTATCTCTCTGTTCATTATGAACATATGAATAGAGCAATTTCCTTATTCACACATCTTTACAAATTGCTAGCTTGACTTCCTGTCATTTAAAACTACAAATGTGTTTAACAAAGGAAGTAATAGAATCATAACAATTATTACAGGCATTAGGCTAATATGAAAAACTCATTGGCTTAATTAAATGCTGATTACTTTACAAGTAAAGGTTTAGGTTACATCAACTGCGGAGTATGGGGAGAAAGTACCCAATAACTTCACAACATCAATGCTAATTTTAGAGAAGTGAGAAAGCTGTTATTTTTCGTTTACTCTTACATTTATGATGTTTCTGTCTTACTTTATTTTCCTTATTATAAAAAGGTGGGGAAAACAAACAAAAAAACCCCCAAACCAAAAACCAAGAAAAAATCCTCACAATAATAACCAAAAAAACCAACCCAAACAAAACAAACCACCCCTAGGAAAGGGTGGGTCTTCAAAACACTGAGGGTTCTCGGTGTATATCCTACAAAACAGTGGTGAAGCAGACTCCTGATGTTAAGCACTTACATAGACCCATCAAAGTCAGTAGAATTAAGTGCTCAAAAATGAAGCATCTGTTTAAGTGCTTGGCTGATTTGGGCTACAATTAAAGATTTAGCTCAGCAAGCGTAGATATAAACTTAAAAGTTAAATGTATTATATTAGTCTTCTAGGAGCCATAAAATTAATGAAAATTTGCCTTAGACTGAAATTTTATTAGGTTGTAGTCAAATGATGACAGATCCCAGTGGCACAGTTGCTTGAGGTCATTTTCCCACACTTCTTCACCAGGGGCAATTCAGCCTGGAAAGGATTACACAGATTTTATAGAGACAGCATGTCTTACAGGACATATTTGCTGAGCAGTACCATTCTACCTATAAAAGATAATACCAGGAGGATCAAGACCTCTTTGAGATGACTTTGTTTATTTACTTTGCTGTAGAGGAGGTGTCATTAAGAGTTCATGTTCAATAAGGCTGTAGAAGTTGTTTTGCATTGTGAACACAGATTGCACAGGAATCTGGATTTATTTTTCCCCTCACAGGTTCCCTGTTCTAGAAGTTTGTCTGGGAGTCATTGTGAGCATTCTCTTGCTAAAGATGGTATTATAAGAATTAGAGAATTCTGAATTAGATTGGAGCTTTTCTTGCAAATGAGGTACGTGGCAGGCCAGCTTGTAGAGCAAGCAGATAGCTGTAACGGTTCAACTAATGTGTGTTACTTTTCTAGACATATGGGTTGTATGAGAGCGTTTCTGCTTCTTCTTGAAATAAACTGTAACAGGCTAAATTACCTTCAGTAGTGGCTCATGTTGCATATTCTATTTTACATTAAAATGGATTATGATCATTCTCGGCGTTAATATGGAAGCGTGTTAGCAGACGAGTCAAGAAACTAACCCGTTGAAAGGTTTCAGCTTTTTCTGGCAAAGAATATGTTTTAAGGCAAATAAAATAAGTTTGCAATGAAGGGGACAGAATCAGTAGGAATGTTTAAAACACTCATCTCAAGCACAGAGCTCCTTTCTGTAATTATTGCAAGTTTAGGCCATGACTCATTCTTGGAACCTCATGTGTCTTGGGGAGTCTTTCACTGTAGCAGTTGGGGATTAACAAAAAGGATAAGGGATGTCACAGACAGCTCAGCCTGGCTGATGCTTTGACTTTTATATCACATGATATGTATTTTTTTTCAGATACTTGGGAAGTAGTAGTCAAATACTCTTCACTAGGATGAAACGATTTCCCCCGTTCTGCAGAGTACAAAACATAACATGATTTACTGCAGGGGGAGAGGTGTTTGTGGTGTTACATTGCAGGACAGGATAGTTTGTTAGGTGAGAGTGAAACCCTCCTGCACCCCTAAAATCCAGTTAAACTGACTGTTTTAAACTGATTAAACTGACATATTCTCAATAAACAAGAAGGAAACTTTACTGCCATTCAGAATATTGAATTACAATATGTGTTAACCTAAAGTATTACAGATGTATTTAAACCATCAAAATTGGAGTAATTCCACATTTAAATTACTTGGAGCATTTTTTTTTCTCCATTCCTTGTCCATTCAGGATCATTTCCATGATCTGTGAGATGCCACAAACACACACACAGGCTGGCTTTTAAAAGCAACTCACTCTTATCCCTGGTAGTTCTACCATTAATGGTAGAACTATGGTAGTTCTACCAGTAATTAAGAGGTGGTATAAGGACTTGAAAAAGTAAGATGATTGGATTCAGGGGAAAAATGTTTTGATAACTTTGAAAAAAAATATTACGTTCTGAATGAACTATGATTTAACTACTCAGTAGAACACTGGTCAATATTATATTAGTATCCAGGGGAAATAAATAAATACCCTCAGAAATAAAAAAAAAAAGGAAGACCATAGCATACGTCTCAGGCAGTTAAAATTCTTGACTTTTTTCCAGACATGTTCTTCAGGGTTCACACTGAAAACAAAGTTAAATGGTTCTTTGATTGAATTTATCAATTATGATCCATTACAATATTGGGCTGTGATTGTCTATGAATAAACTTCAGGAATACATCACATTTTTTAACACTTTTGCAGCATCCACCAGCAGAGCTATAAGGAAATAATGGTGAAAAATATCCAGATAGGTCATTCGGATGCATTTTAACAGATGTATGGTGATGGAGAAAGCACTTTCTTCTCTGTCATCTAGAGAGAATCTAGTCCAGCTACCTGGACTTCAAAACAACTTAAGAATTACTTATAAAAACATGGACAGATTTTTTTTAAGGATCCATGTATGAACTTCTTCTGTACCCAATTAACAAACTGACTTTATATTATTCAGAATATTTTTTTTATTTTAAGCCAAAAAAACTGCACCACAACTACCAAACCACAAAACCACCACCAACAAAAAAAAACCCAAGGAAACACAGAAAATCAAGAAGTTTGAAAAAAGAGAGAATCTTTAAAAATGTGAAAGAGAAAATACTTATTCTTCATTCTATTTATTTTTTTGTTTCTGTCTAGATAGTTGCCATCCTATTGATATGGTGCTGGCCTCCAAAGAGCATGAGGAGCACATCTGGTGAGTTTGCTTTCCCTTTTCTGTAAGCGACCCCCAGCAGCAAACAGTAGAGGTTGGAGGGCAGAGTTCAGATGATGTGAAACTCCATCTGAGGGTTGGTTCTTCTGAGTGTGCTTCCAGTTTGTCAGAAGGCACTGCCTGTGGCAGTGCATAGAATGGCTGTGTGTCCACTGTGCTAGGGGAGCTTTCTGAGAGATAATCCTTAGGAAAAAAGCTGCTGGAGAAATGAATAGAATATTCTTGGCTGGCAGATAATAGTTTCTGCTGCTTGCTGTAGGTTGTTTCTTTCTAAGAATCTATAAGAATGCCCATGCATAGCTTTCTACTGAATGGGCAACCATTGGCACTGAAATCTTCATAAGCAAGGAAAGAGAATTTTAAGGCAGGTAATGGATAATGGGCAAAACGTGCCCTGGAGTTCCACAAATTGCTCTGCTGTAGCCACTCTGATCTTAAACTTCATCTACTACTTCTCCTCTCTCCCCCAGTAATGCACAGCTTTCTAGCACCATTATTAGTATTCAACCAACTGCCTTTTCACAGATCAACTAAATCAAATGTCCATGAGTACAAAACTTTAGTCATGAAGCCACAACAGTGCATTGAAAGAAAAAGTTTCTCTTGTTATGCTTGGCTCTCTCTTCCAAGAAAACTTTTTCCTTTTCTGTTATGTCCAGGAAGATTCCCTTTCTACAGTTCTGAGTTATTTGGATGATTTTGCAGATCTGGTTTTAGTGACTTTTTTTGTGTGTGTGTGAATTGTCTCTAGGAGAGTGTTCAGAAATACAGTGATATAAGATTATGATCTTTTTTAGATTAAAGTTTTGGTTATAAGAAAAATGAATTTATTTCCACATTTTAAACTTGACATTCAAACTATGCACATGGTAAAGATTGGAATCCATTCCTGGTTTGGTTTTGGAAATTCATTATTTGGAGGTCAAAATGGACTGAATAGAATGAGTCGAGTATGTCAAAGCTCACAGCTGCAGTCCCTGGATGTGTCATTTTCCTTTACTAATTCACCTTTCACTTAAATGGAGTAAGAACAACTCATGCTGGTGACATGGCAGCCCCCAAATGGGGAAAATGTTGCTATCTTTTGAAAAGCAATAGTAAATATTACTAGTGTGGTGATTGAAAAGCATCTCCCACAGTTTATTTTTGCTACAGATTAAATAAGTCTTTGGTAAAATGTCTTCTGGAATACAGTGTTTTATGTAACGAGTGCCTACTATTTCTTAGTAGCATTAACAGCAGTACTTAGAATTTAGTTGTAGCATTACCAGCAGTACTTAGAATTTAGTTGCCAAAGACTGCTAGCACAGTTGCAGATAGTCTGTGAACACCTGGAATAATCATTATTTCATCTCTTAATATATGTAGTTCATAGGAACTAAGATAAGCTGATGATATTATCAGCATCCATAATCTGTAATAACTAAGAAAACATTGCAATTTTCTGTGGAAAAAAAAAAATGCAGTTACCAAAGTTGACATTATGGAGCAATCTACATCATCTTGCAGGATTCAGAGGCTCTTGCTGTTGGTCTTTGGTTGACTTCTTTTATTATATGTGTTTTTTTTTGTTTTTCCTGCCCTGAGATGTAAGTATCTACAGTTTAGAAATCACTCTCCTGTGGTAGAGAGTTGCTAACCCGTTGTATGAGCATGTAACTGCTGTCCATATTGAGCTAGTTTTATTTATGTCTATTCCTCACTTGATGACCGCTCCTGGAAAAGTTTTATCCGACAGCCGATTCTGCCAAAATTCATAAGCAAATGAGCTCGGTATCGGCACATGACAAAACTGCAGTGTAATGGCTTTGGCATCTGAAACAGGAAACAAAAAGCTTTGCAAGGAGAGGATGAGAAGAAATAATTGGGATATTAAAATGAGTCTGTATTTAGGGCCACCCCTATGCTCCCGAGATGTTGTAATGCCAACTAGCCGTTAATATTCCAGAATGTATTTCCCGTGGCTTTACTCCTTACATCCTTCTGTAGCCAGAGCTTTTGCAAGTGAAATTCATTGGCTTTTCAGCATACAAAAGTTAAAGGCTGGACGATAGATGAAGAGTTGTTATTAAACCCTGGCCTCTGTTCGATACAAGAAAGAATGAAGGTAGTACTTGTGATAAAGCCCTCTCTTGCCTCCTGCACTACTCTTTATTCTGACAGACCACGAGTAGTACATACAGCTCTTACACCTCTTGTAACGACAGCTGCCTGTTTGCTGCTTTTAGGGTTGGGAGGTTGGGGGAGGCAGGTTGGGTATTAATTAGGTCAAAAAATGTACAATATAAAGATCCACTGGAGGGTACTAACTAGTCAAATGCCTTCAGTCTGAAGAAGGGTTGTAAATGTTTGGTATGTTCTTCAGCTTTCCTAAATGCCCATCTGTGGCTGCCTGTTGGAGACAGAATGACACCAACCGTTAGTCCAGTCCAGGAAGGCTATTCCTACTTTCTTACACTGGATTCCATAGGCTATAATTTCGTGGCTGTTACATCAACAGGAAAATGTTTCAAAGACTAAAATTTCTGACCAGAATTTATTCTTTCTTTCCCTTGGGTAATCTTTCCTTATAAGCAGTTTTGTTTGGAAAAGAGAACAAAGGCTTTCAGGTGAAAAACAGAACAAGCTTTCAGATGAAGTTTTCCTTCAGATCTCAAATAAAAGAAGCACACTTCAAAGATGAATATAAGTTGAATTTAGCTGTATTAGTTTATAAATGATTTAGCTTTACAAGCTTTAGTAGGTCATTTAAAGAACAGTATCTCTTGTGTTCATAAAAAAAGTCTTAAAAATAATTATTTTTGTGATTAAAGGATAATTAGGTTTTCTTCAGTTTTTATTCTACAAATATGGTTTGTTTAGAAGTTTCCTGAAAAATTAAGAGAAACTAAACAAAAGTATTTTAAAAAACAAATAAGAGTATTTAAAATAGCATTAGCATTTTCTTCCAAGAAGAGACGAGTGAGAAAGGGGTTGTTAATGTCTATCCTGAAGACCATGCGTGCCAGACAGATACAATTTCAGCTAAAACTGCAGGAATTTTTGATCCCGGACATAATCTGATTGAACGGTGGCATAACCAGTTTGAGTAATACTGCCCTGCCCATATCATTGAAGGAGGACTAGCAGTCTGGCTTTTGAATACCTTTAAAAATGCTGTGTCCCCTGGACACTGATGTCTTTAGTGGATAAGAATTACCTTAGGAATTTTTTTAAAAAAACAAATCATTTAAAATTAGGAAATTTTAACTAAAAATTCTGGAAATTCCTTTTTAAAGCAGAAGACTACTACTATTGTGCTGATTTTCTTTAAGGAATTATGGCACCTCTAGAAGAGGTTTTAGAGCTATAGGTCATGTTAAAAATCTGTGTATGTAAGCTGAATGTAACAGTTACTACATTGACATCTTTCTTACCGTAAAAGTGAAGTCCAAAAAGCTATAAATTTTAAAATTTACATGAACAACTTGGCTGACTCTAAGGAACGCAGTATTAGGTAATTATTAGGAAGCAATATGGACTTGTCTGTCTTGAGTTTTCTGTGTCTGATGGGAAGTCCTTCAACAAAACTAAGGCGGCTGTTCTTATAAACTAAGCAGCATTTGTGTTCAAAATTTGAAATAAATTTTGAGTCTAATTCTTTGGACTTTGATTTCAGAATTCACAACAATAAATCTCATTCTCTGTTGTACTTGTGAATGCAAAGTGTCATCATGGAGATCACAGGTCCCAATTGCCTAAATAAGAAGCAGAACCCCCTGGAATCTCAGTTCAGCATTTCAGCTGCCTAGAACCTCTGGATGGCTTCGAGATGTTGGTGTGACTTTATGGCAAGCTGCCTGGCTATTTTCTCTCAAGATCACTTTTTCTTTCATAGAGGCCTCTGCCAGTCGCAGTCTAGGTTGTAATTGTGTGTGTGTCTGTGCACTGATCTTTGCCAAGCCCATGTTTCTAAGCAGTTCTAGAGCTCCCGTATCACTGGCAGACTAGAAAACCTGAGGAATTCAATCGGCTGCTCCGACTTCTTCTCTAGGGGAGATTTAATGAACTACTAGCCTATTATAAATCCAAGTCTCTTTGGTAGTAGATCACTATTACATTTTTACTGAAGTCTAGAGATAAATGCATAAAATTGAATAGATTAAAATTATATCCTTTTGGTTATAATTGCATTTCCTATGTATATATAAGTTGAATGAGAGTGGGAAGGTTGGGGAAAATATAATGACACAAAAAAGCCACAATGCTTTTGTCTCAGCTAAATGCCCAGCATTTTTTTATGCTAGGCACTGTAGTGCAGCTAACTGTAAACTACATTTAATGCCTTAGGAAATAAAATGTGTTTAAATATTATGGCGGTAAAATCAATCTAGATTATTATGAGAAATAAAACAGCTATATTTTTGGCAGTAACTTTTTTTTAGGATTTCAGTAAAAAGAAATGGGAATACAGAAATAATAAATGAGCAAGTGGTGGCTTAATCATTTTGTAAGTTGCTCGAATGATCTCTGAATAAGGATAATTGCCCTAATTCAGCTATATCAGCTATTGTAGGGAAATGAAAGTTTTGCTGACCAAGCAATTCTGACAGTCCTCCCATCTCCCTCTCCCCGAATATGAAATCTTTATATTACTCATATAACCTTTTGAACAACTGGCACTTCTGTCGTGTTTCAACACTAAACACTAGTGGACATTCTGAAACTCTTTCATGGTCACAGAGGGCAGTAGTTGTATTGTTACTGGTCCTGAGGCCCATAAGAGGTGGGAAAGTGTGGGGAAGGGTGAGGGATTAGGGGCTGTCACAGGGAAGACCATATGGAGGGTGTGTGTGAAGAGTGAAAGGAGTTCAAGTGGTGCAAATTAATCTGCAGAAACTCTTAACTTTGTTCTTTACAAGTCTTTTTGTAGAGCTTTTGAGGGAGCAAAAGTAAATGTATACTGTGATTTTGCCAAGCTACATGAGCAATGCTATGCCATCTGGGAAATAAAAAAGACCCACAAAACAGCAAGTGTGCCTGCAGCAACTCATCACCCTGATCCAAGGCACTGGTGCAAAAAGCAATGAGGGAAATGGGAAAAACCATACACTTTTGGTTTGAAAACAGCCCTGATGGCAAATATTTTTACTTGCAGTCCCATGTACCTTTCATATTCCTGAAGTCACGTAAGGGTGGCTTTGTAGTAATTGCTGTTGACAAGAAGGATTTATTTAAACCAAAGAGTTTCAAAACACAGCCAGATACTCTGCTGTCAGAGGTGCCTGTGCACTGGGGTGCTGGAGAGCAGCTGAATACCGGCTGTAGCAGTTTGTCTGTATGGGGATGACACTGAGGTGGCTGGTCCCCGAGACACACTTATTTCAAGGTCTGGAGTGCACGCAGTCCTGAACTTCACCGAGGCTGATGCGAGGTGGCTGTTTCCCTGTGAAGTTTCCTGCTGCTCCCAGAAAACTTTATTAGCTGGAAGAAATACACTAAATCACGCAGTGCCGCTCAGCTCTGCCTGAACTTTTCTGGGCAATGTTGCAACTCATTGTTGTGAACTAGATCAGTCTGTGGCAGGAAGGAAGTTCTATAAAGCATACAGCAAAAAAAAAACCAAACCCGAAACACTCCCCAAGAAAAATGCAAAGAAAACCCCAAACCTGACTCCCCTTCCTCCAAAAGAAACCTGGAAAAAACAAAGCCACCTTTTTGAAGCATAATATCTAGGAATGCTGATGTAACTGCAAATGTCACTATCAGTCATTTTACATGTTTTGCAGTGTTCCATTTCCATCTTTATGTATATATGGCCTTTTCCAACCTTATATATTTCTGTTTCTCAGGTATAAAACGTCTGACATTCACTGCTTGAGAACTAGCCAGAATTCTTTCAATTTTCTAAGTTATTTCCATTTTACTCTTTCCGATATCTTTCTAAGTCAACCGATCTGAGCACACTATTTTTATTTAATCCTGTCACTTTTACTGTGAATATTGCAATGGTTTGGGGTTTTTTGTGTGTGGTTGTTTTTGGTTTTTTTTTCCCCTTTTTTACATAGCTGTGTTTTTCCAACACATCCATCACACCGCCTTGTTTTGATAGGTACCCTGACACCCCTAATTGTCCCCCCTTTTCCCTAGGCTGATGTTTCTGTGGAGCTGAATGCAAATTCATGCATGCTGTCAGCATTGATGCTAAGCAAATACAGAAATCTGCAATCTAGCTCTCTGCTGACAGGTGGTGGAAACCAGTAGTGCTGATAGGCCTGGCACTTCCTTCTCATCGCTGTGGCTGGTGAATGTTTAGGGAGAATAGTGTAGCTTATTTTTCTGTTAAGTAGTTACCAGCATGGGCATATTATGTAGGGGAGGAAAGTAGAGGGATTTCTCTCATTTGTTGTTTATTTGTTATAGTCCTTTTGCTTCCTTTGTACTCTTGAGCTCAGAATCTGTTTCTCGATGGATTTGAGAAGCCATTCATTCACTGTACAACAGTGAGGTGTTTTACATGGATGAGAATCCAGTGCTTGCTTTTGAAAACTGATGATCAACACACGAGGACACCAAGATACATGGTCAGCAGGAAAGGAGGTTGTCACCCACATGAAGGGACCAACTTCTAGAATACAGCAGGAACAAACAAACAAAAAATATATATATATAAAAATACTGAGTCCTCTGCTCTTTTTTAGGCAAGGAATTCAGCTGCAAGTCTCAGTCATATCCCTTTTTTGTTGTTAGAGATATTTGTGGTCAATGAATAGTAGGATTAGGGAGAGAAAGGGGTTTCCTATTACAATTTTTTTTCTAAGTTGTTCTAACTGACTGCACGGTCTGAAGTCAGCAGCCTGTTTGCACAGGCAGTGTCTACTGCTGGCAGTGGTAACACCCCATGGTCAGAGTTACTACCAAGTACTGGTGTGCAGATCAAGGCCACTGCAGGATCTTGTGCACCACACTGGGGGGGTGCAGGAAAGTGAAAGGCAACATCTGCAGGGAGGAGCAGACAGGGCAGGTGACCCCAAACTGACCAAGGAGGGATTCCACCCCTTAGATGTCATATTCAGTATGAAGCTGAGGGATCTGGAGGGTTTGTCTCGCTCTCTTGGGGCTCCTGGGCTCTTCTTCCCTCTTGGACTGCTTTGCCCGTTTTGCTTGGCTGGGCTCAGACCTCTTTCAGTTCCTTCCTTGGAGCATCCCAGAAGGACTCTGTCTATTCTGCCTTTGATCCCAATTGGTGTGTTCCTGAATCCGGTACCAGAATCCAGCTGCTGAGCACAGCTCCCGTCTGCTGCAGGGCCCAGGCTGGGACTCTCTTGCTCTACGGCATCGGTGGTGATTGTGATGTCATTACCATTGGGGGGTTGGGTTCCATACTGGTTGTGTGTATATTTGTATATATTCTAATTTTATTATTATTATTATTTTCATCTTAATTAGAGCTGTTCTAGTTCCCGTTTCTAATCACTAAGTCTCTCTCCCTTATTCCCTTTCCCTTCCCCTTTGCGGAGGGAAGGGGTTACCGGAGAGTGTCCGTTAGAGGTCTAAGGAGCTGTCCTGACCCTAAACTGTGACACAGCTGCTATATATGATTTGTCTTACATTTTAAGAATTAATTTTATTATAAGGATGCTTTATCTTCTTATTAACCTGCTGCTTTCTCTGTACCTCTAATATTATTCTAATAAGAGTTATGTTTAATATCATGGCATATAATTATCATTAAGTAACTGTATGAGATTTGGATAAGCCACAGGTTGGGAACTCTTTCCCCTGTCCTTTTCATATTAACTTTTCTAAAAAATGTGCCAACTGAGTTAACAGAAAGAATGCTGAGCTACAGGGAGTCATTCCCATTTGGTTCTTGGTGTGCACAAAAGTGCATGTTTTATGCTGCTCTTCTAAGTAGAGGAGTCAAGATCCTTTAAGATGCTCAGCGTTATAGTTTTCAAGGTTAGTAATGCACTAACAGTAGCTTGTTAAATGTTCACACTACACATTTATATGCAACTATATATTTATACATTAATTATACTTAGGTGTTGTCAGGAATTTCAAGTAATTTTTAACATGTTTTTGTAACATTATTTGGCCTTATTTTAAAGATGATGTCATTTAAACAAAACTTGTGTTTCTTAAATAGGTGCTACTAACACATGTATTTTGATAACAGTCAGGTTATCTTTGGAAAAAACTTATTTGTCAGCATTTTGTCCCATAATGAAGTAGCACAACCTTCAGCAGGTGTTAGCGATTCACTGAAGGAATCAAATACTGGAAAAGAGATTTGCACCTGTCCTAGCTGTACGGACAGAATCAAAATGATAGAAATCGGCAGTTCCTGGTGATAGAAGACCAGCTTATTCCCACTGACAAATACCGTAGTGCTAAAGCCAGAATGTTGTCGGTCGATCTTATGTCTTGTGCACTGATGGGAGACAGTGCTGCAAACTTGTGGCCCAGCCACTAAGTCTTCTGAAACACAAGCACTACACTAAGTAGCGTTGGGTGACCTGCTAGCCATCAGTTTTGTTCTGTCTGGACTCAGCATTCTTGTTACTGTTGATAGAAAAGGAATTATCATCTCTGACATAGCCTTTGCTTTTGCAGTGATTCTCCTGGACAAGTAAGAACTTTAATCTATATGAAGAAATATAAAACAATTCCCCTCCCTGCAATATTTGCATGTATTTTATCTTCACTAATCCTTAATTCTTTGTGTCTCATGTGGCTCAAATAAATGTCCCAGGTATACGACAATAACTATATTAGACAGTTATGAAGGAGATGTGTCAGTTATTTCACTGAGCTCTGTTTCTTACCTAGTTCATGTTTTTTAGTCGATGCAATAGCATAAAAGAATTTTCATGGGTTTTTTTAAGATGTAGTTCTAAAAATAACACCTTAATGGCTGCAGATGACATGCAGTACCATGTGAAAGGCCCTTTGGACTCAACATAAAATATGTGGCTTAGGAGAAAAGCCATCTATGTGTTTGTGAAAAAAATGACAGGAGGCTTAATATGAAATTCTGCTCTCACAAGGGCAAAAAAGAACAAAAAAAATCCATTTTCTTTACCAAGGCTAAATTTTTTGTGGGCCAATTTGATTTTGTGAAAAGTCAAAATTGTTCTATCTATGAAACATATTGAAGGTATCTGGGAGACAATAAAATAGCAGGTTAATGTTTGAGGGAAAATGTCATCCATATAAAACAAAGCATGCAAATGGGAACTATCACATCTGAGGCTTTAGTAAATCAAATTCATGAAAGGTCATATTGAAGAAATTGTGACTACAGATCTATATCTAGATTCTCAGCATAAAGTTAAGAATGAATATGAAATAAAAGGTAACACTTTCCTGATGTAACTCATTTGGGTACAGTTCACTGAAAAATTCACAATGTGCAAAATAGAGGAGCAAAATTTCTGACCACGGTCTGAACTGTAGTTTCAAAAGGCGTGAAGGATGCAGAAGACAGTGCTATGCAAGACTAGTTATCTTCTTCACTTGTACAGGCTGTAAACATGAGTTGTTCTCTCTGTCTTTATGACTGGGATTTGATGACAGCCAGTATTTTCTGGAAGTACAATCTCAACAGGTTAAATATCTGGATCCGATTCAGTGGAAGTCATTGTGCCTTGGAATAAGGTGGAGATGCGGGTTAACTTCTGAGCTAATGTGTGAGGCAGTGCTGTGGAAGGGATGCTGGGCTCTAAACTGTAGCAAAGAGATTGCAATAGAACAGCTAAAGTAAGAAAAACAGTAATCAGTGGGTCTTTGCAGTACAGTGGAGAAGTACTTGGATTAGATTTTGGACGCTGATTTAAAGCCCAAAGAGAGAAGCCTGAAAATGCAGGGGCTTCAGCATTCTTGTCCCATACTGATGAAACCTGAATAATTGAGATTGTACTTTTTCCTAGTTAAAACATCTCTTTCTACAGGAAAGGCTGTTAAGTTGTTGTTATGATATTATTTTTAATCTATAGGTTGGGAAAATTAAAGGGAGGAGGGAAAATATAGTGAAAAAAATAAAAGCATTAATCAAAAGCTGAAACAATGTAATTAATGAATTACTTTCTTAATTAGGATAAATCCACTAATGTAAAATACCAAAGTCATAATTTTAGCTAATGGTATAGCATTTTTTCATTGCAAATTGACAATCATTTAAGAAATAAGTGGCACTTAAGATAACAGCTGGAGCTGTCACCAGTTCTCTCTCTCCCTGTGTTAGGTGTCAACTGGTCAAAATCTTTTTCCCATTTCTCCATTTCTTACACTTACAAAACACCGTACAGTGTTCACTGGTACTTCTGAGTGTGGTTTAAAAAAAAAGGACCAAAAAAAGAAAGAGTGGCTTTGCAAAAGATATTAATGACTTTAGGAGTGGGGAAAGAGCATGTGTGGGTGAATGGAACATCTCCTGGGCAGACACATAATGTTTCACAGGGCACTGAAAAACATTGGGTCCTGCAGGTCGAGACTGTCAGTTCCCATCTCCATGAAGAGAATGTCATAAGTCACTGGATAATACCACCTAAAATTATTGAGGGAGCGATTGTGAACTTCTGACACCATCTTAGGCACACTTGGTTCCTGCATGTAATTACGTGATTTGCTCCTGCAAAGCTTTGGTTTAGGTCAAAGGTTTTCTCTACTTTTTTCTTTTTTTCCAGTTGAAATCAGCTTAGTTGAAGTCATTGTGGCTTGTGTAACTTTGGATGTTCTATAGCTATGGAATTCCAATTTACAATCTGCTGGGAATAAAAGGAGTATTTATTTTTTTTTAGTAATCATAAGAATATTTATTTAACAAATAAATATCTTGAGAATAATAAGCTGTCTGTTACAGGGAGGATAATTCCTGATACTACTGGTTTCAAGTTTTTCATGTAGACCACAATGAAAATACTGTAGAGTAGGAATTCTCTAATGCCAAACTAAATAAACTAAAATAAAAGTGATTCTTTTCAGTGACAATTCTGACAACTGCTTTCGTATTCCTTGTTAGTCACTGTTGCTTCTCCCAGTCCTGGATCTGTTTATTGCTCTAACAACCACAAAGCTCTGCAAAGCATCTGAGGGAATGGAGGAGATAAGTTGTGTTTAGCAGGGGGTCTGAGGACCTTCTGAAGCTCAAAATGATGATATGGTTCATGAACTGTTTCTGTTACCATTCACCTGTTCACATTCTGTCCATGCCTTCTATGTTGTTTGTTTATTTCTTGAGATAAATGCTGAATGGGACAGTGATAAAAACAGTGACTGAGACTTTGGGAAGGCGGATTTAGATAATATTGGCTGGACAAGCAAGAGGAGAAATGGGATCTGTGTTAACACCTACAGGATTCCTTTGACCAAGACATGCTGTCAGTGTGTGCGGTGGCCAAGTGAGGGTACAGTTAGCAATCCCTAACCTCTGCTATAGCTTAGTATACTGGCCTACTCTATGTATGTGTGTATACACATACCTTCATACCTAGAATCAGTCCCTAGGCTAACAAGGTTGGATGGTATTGTGAAAACATATGGCAGAGTCATGGCAGTTTTAACGCAGTGTTACGTAAAGGGGACCGATAGCCTTGTGTGCTGAGTCTGCAATAAAATACCATCCCGGGACAGTACATCAGACATTTCTCATCCGTGAGAGGAGCTGATTGGATTGAAACAGATTAGAAATTTATGTAGAGACCTTAAACTCATCATAGGATAGATTTCATTGACATATAGAACCAGCCTGCATATTAATGTGCTGCATATATGCTCCTTTAGGTTTATCTGTAGCCATTTCAGTAAGGATCCAGTGCAGACTTCGGGGTTTAGTTTTGCTGATTCCTCTGGAAAGGTTACCTACTTATTAAAGACCTATCCATGGTTCATTAGGAGGCATAATTTGTGAGGCTGAATTGTAGAAAAATGCAAAATTTGCTTTTTTGTACCACCTGTAGCTGCATGGAATTAGACAAAAGCTATTTAAAATGAATGTTATATTTTTATCTTGGAGAGCTAGAGCTGTGATTTCCCTAGATACCTATAAACTACATAGACTTTCATTGTTGGGGTTTTTTTTTAACCTTCCTTTGGGCCTTTTGTGCTACTCCATTTTCAGTTTGTTGATGTTCAGCTTCTTTGGAAAGGGTATCTCCGAATAAATGCAAGTTAATAAAGGACAGAGGGTACAATGGGAGCTCCTGTGTCATAATGCTCAGTTCCATGCAACTGGAGGCAACCAGATCATAGAAATACATTCCTAATTTCTTCTTGTTTGCAAGCTTTTGACTGTTGGTTTTACCACTGCTACTTGTGTTATGAAGCTGTTAACATTCCTAAAATCCTTACTGCTTGAAACTGTTTACCAATTTCCATTAAGAAAGAGCCAGGTTTTGTACATGAGTCTTTATTTTTTCATTCAGTTGAAGTTAAACTAAAAGAAAAGTCACCATACTCGGTTTCCAGCCTTAATTTAGGGAAGATGAACTTTCTTAAGAAAATCATTTAAGATACAAAATATTGCAGTTATCTGCCGTGATGAAAAATCACTTAATTTTGATGATTAGTGGCCACAATCATCATGTCTAACTGGTCTTTTGTCAAAAGGGCATTGGTAGTTTTCTGTCTTACTGGGATAATTCTTAGAAATGTGTTTGTGAGATTCAGTAAATTCTCCAGGATGTAGTGGAAGTTACCACGGGAAAACACAGGCACTTTGTAATAGTGAAATCAACTGAAGCTCATCTGGCTGTACATAAAATGCATTAATAATAAGAATCAGAGAAAGGGCCCCAAGACAAAAAGGTGAAAATGGAGCCACCAGATTTCTATATAAGGCTGTGTTGATTTAAGAGTCCTACCTTCGGAAAGGTTTCCATGTAGTCCCTGCAATCCACTCTTAATTCCTCAGTGAGAAGGGAAAGAGGTGTTGGTTTGTCCATTTATAACTTGGTGATCATCATCCAATCCCAGCACAGCAGTGAGTTTGGTTCTACCAATGCATTTTAGAGTATTCCCTCTTCTCCCCCTAGGTCACATTTTGAAGCGTCTATAAATAAGTAATGTTAATCAATATACAGTTTACTCGTATCTCACTCAACTGAGTTAAATTTTCTTGGTTGAACCAGGAACTCTATTTTTTCTTTCTAGTGTGTACCTTTTAGATATCAATTGTGTGTCTCATAAGTGATTTATAGGCCATAGATTAATTCATTGAAGGTTAAACGCACTTTTGGGTGCAACATGAGTGAAGTGATTTCAGCTTATACTTTTAGTCCATAGGGGAAAACAAAACTCCTTCCTAAATATGGTAGAATAGGAATATATAGTGAAACCAGATGAGTATTATGTCTGGTTAGAAAGTTTGTCAGTGTTTTTCTTAACTGGTATGTAGTCCTAATAATTACAATGAAGAAAAGAGGAATATTTCTGTGAAAAATACTTTCAGGATTGTAAACCTTCAGGGATTTAATCTTTCATCTGCAGAACTTCATTACTCTAAAGACATTAACTTTGTGAGGAGTTTGCTATATAAAAGAGTTACCATTCTGACAAAGAACCTTGAAAAACTCACAAGAATTTCTGATGAAAGCATGTTAAAACATTTGATGTAGCTAAATAACACACATGCATATTCATGTATAAAATTATTGCAAAGTTTGATAAGACAGCCGTGAAAACAAATAATTGATTCAAGGTTACATTGGCAAAAGAATAATAAACTTCAAGGTGAAATAAATGCAGCAATAGATAATAATAATAAACCCCATCAAATTTATTGGGGAATATCTGTAGGGTCAGTGGCATAGATACAGTTACCAACTATTTATTAAACATTTCTTAAGGTACTTGACCATTGTTAAGTTCCTCTGTAGCTTTTACCTGCATTTTATCATCGTGATTGTGAAGGTACTGTCTTTGAACAAAACCAATGTGCCTTCTATCAAAGTGAGAGATGCCAACATTTGTAGTCATTATCCTCTTGACTGTCTTGTCATCGTGCCCTCTCAAAAGGCCCCTTTTAAAGCTCATCTTAATTTCAGTCAATATGCAAATTCTGCATAAACTTTTCCAGTGAGAATCTTTTCAAGAAAGAATCAACATGGTTTTTATGTGTTTGTAATCAAACCGGGACTGTGGATACTGCCATTTGCATATTCCGAAATGTACAACACAAACACTTCCTCGTCCTCCATCAAGAGAAGTTGAACACTGATTGAGTAGGCTATAAATTAATACTTTCTCCTAGCTTCAGTTCCTATTTTATGTCTTGCATTATTAACTTGTTTTATGATGCAACCTTAAAAAATGCTTTTGAAAGATCCTTTACCACCGCCCTCAAATTCATGATGTCCTTAGGGAGCAGTGGATGGTAGTGGGAAGGGTCAATACTACCCTATAAAGTCTTCAGTTGGAAAGTTCTCTGAGGTATTTCATTTCTTTTAGTCCATCTCATCTGCCCATGCTACATGGCAAGTGAATTGCTGCTGTAAATGAAATCGCCTTCCGATGAACAATACCGATTTATAATCGTTAGATAAAATAATAGCTTCAACAAAGTAAGCAGCAGCTTTAAGCAGATGCTTTTAAAGAGTGTGATCCTGGCTAGTTTTTTCCAGAAGGCATTTGAAAAGTGAGATGCAGCAGAAGCAGTCAGAGCTAGCGAGTGGATTAGCATTCATACAGATTTTTGTATTGAATATTACTGCTTTGAATATTAATTCTATACTTGTAAATACTATTCATAGCCGGTGAATTAAAAACAAATGCAGTGGCATATGTGCTGATCATATACACTGCTATTACCAGTGATCTTCATGTGCATGGAGTGGAATAATCTATGGTAACAGAGTTTGGCATACGGCACAAAATGTTTAAAGATGATGTGAAGATCTTTGCCTTCTGTAGCTGTGCAGTGTGTCATGCGCAGTCTTTTAAACTGTTGGATGTCTCGCTGATCTTGGTCCTTAAAAATATTTTTTTTTGTTCAGTATTTGCATTCAATTCAAACCAACCATTCCTTATAATTTAGCCTTTTACTGCTTGCCTAAAAAGCTACCCCTGAGCCAGCATGAAAATCAAACAGCTTTTTATCCTCCTATATGTGTGATACTTAGACGAGGAGGGAGGAGACAATAAAAGTGCACCTTTCAAAACTCAATTGCTTCATATCAAACCATTGACATTTTTCAAATGTATCTTTCTTTGTTTAAAAATTATACCCCATAATAATACATTGTCTTAGAACAGATGCAATATTAACAGTGCTGTGGCTGTCTGGGCACAATTTGGGTCTACCGAAGAAATATATTAACTGGTATTGCAGTAAGATGAGTTGTGTCAGAAAAGCCAGTGTTTGGTATCTCCGAGGAAATCTGTGATTTACTATTCTCTTAGTTTCATCAAAATCAGACATGTTTGGCTGTAGCAGCAGGTGTAAGAGGGATAAATCCATTCACGTGGTCCTTGTTTCTGGTAGTTGAACTCTTATTTCTCCCTTACATAAGTTTGCAGATGCGTTAGTACATCTTGAAACATTTTAATGCAACTTAATCTAGATTAATATGCCTGTAAAATAGAGAGAGAGATTATCTAGGATATATGGAAAGTCTGGAAATGTGAAGTCATTAAATGACCAATGAAATTAAGTGTTACTGGTTTACTATTATTATACAACACCTGAACAAACAATATTTTTCAAGAATCATTTACTGTTACATTTATCATGTTAATATACCAAGGTCTGCAAAGCACATGAAATGCAGTATATGAGCTGTAAAGCATTTCTTACCTCAGCATAAATATTTTTTCTTTTTCATGCCTCTCCTCTGCCTTTTGTGCTTAAAAGCATGTAGCAATACTTATTGGGAAGAAGGGATAATCTTTGGGCCTCACTATTTGTATAAGCTGAAGGAAATAGCTATATCACATTTGTTTCACTTGCCTATAAGGCTCAATACTCTGGATTTCTACTAAGTGTTGGTCAATCAGTGTCATCATCAGTTCTAACAGAACTGATCAGCTCCATTTTCTCACCTATAAATAATAATAATAAAAAAATCACTGTAAAACTAACTTCCTTAGACACTCCTCATTATTTATTTGGATAGTGTCATGCACAAATGCTCAGCTGATGTCAGTGTGAATCTGACCTTTAAAAATATTTTCAGTATAACATCAAAGTAGTACAGTGCTTAGCTCCGTGAGCTTGCTAGAACAAACAAATTGCAATAGCAGCAGCTTCTCCTCAGTAGCACAAGTGCATCTTTAACCTTCTTTTCTACCCTTACAAAATCAAGGAAATGTCAGTGTTTTGAGAAGATAAAGAAGTCAGCAATTAAAACATTTCAACCATAGCAGGTATATTCTTTACCAAGGGGATCACAGGCACAGACCTGTAAGGATTGGCATTTACTGTCTGTATGGCTCCACCATTAGTCTGCTTGCAGGTGGAGCTCTCATGGAAGTCGGCTGCTTTAAACTGTGAGTGGAGTAACATGCCAAATCTTTAGATGTTTAGCTCAAAGATGTCACGCAATGCTAGAGCTCTGTGAAAACTTTTAGTTCCAGAGAAAGAATGGAAACCATTTGAAGATTTTTTTGCTAGCTTCCTGTTCCATATTGCTTAGCAGTCCACTAGAGAGAATGCCCATCAATGACACAGGAAGTGCCAATTTCTGCTGCTTGATAAGGAAAAAATTTTATAGGGTTGCCATATTTGTTGTTAACAAATATACATGCATGTTTTCTTGAGATAAATTATTCTATCTGCACCATGTGTTTTGTTATAATGTCCAGGTTTTGAAGGGCAGGGAATTCCTTCCTCTCCAACATTATAATGAAGGGTGGAACGTTAAGAACCACCAGTATCTGTGTATGCTTTGCCAAGTTAATCTTCAAGAAAATTATTCTCTTAACTAGTGCCCCCAAGGTTGATTTTTAAATTTTCAGTTCACCACCATGACTTAAACTCAGTCCTGTAACTGATAAACTTTCCTCCCCAGCTTGTTATACTGCATTGAAATTGGTACAGTCCTGTCTGGAAGTGGCACAGTAATAGATAGTTTCTTTTGGAAAAAACATGGTAAAGCATCTTAAGGTCTTTTAGAGACATTTCAAAAGGTTTCTCCATCACAGAGAACTTGTTAACATAAATATGCATATATTTTTTTTTTGTACAATGGTGCTGTCATTTGCTTTTATTTGCTCTTAGGCTTACATTGTTCTTTCATATCTTGCTGCAAAAATTCTGCTCTCTGTCGCTAACCCTTTTTATAATGAGAAAGTACAAGATGGTTTTGATGAAGATTCCTGTATCGACTGGGTTATTTCCAACTGATACTGTGTTTCTTGTGTAAAAGGAAACTTGGAAAAGTAAGAGCCAAACGATTTTGGAAGTGTACTTACGTGAAATATGAACTATATTGCTAAAGACTTTTTTTCTTCTTTTGGCATTTCTTCAGGTTAGTGTCCGAATAGTAAATGTTCTGCATATAATTTGCCCTTAAAAATTAATCTGTTAAGCTATTCCATACAGTATTTTAGCTTAATTGGGTATTGCTGTCCTTTAGTTTTTAAGAAGGAAAACAATGTTTTCCATAGGTATTTGGGAAAGGAAAAGGACGTGAATTAATTAAATCTGCCAAGACTTAATTTTATTATTTACTGCTTCTTTCAGTGAGTCATTTGCTGGACAGTTAAACGGATCTTATCACAGAGACTGTTTTTCTCCTTGTCATGTTACTTCCCAGAGCCCAGATTTACTGTTGCTTTCATTAGATACATGAATTTTAGCCAACTGAAGTTGAATGGAGTTTAACAGACTTCTGACGAGTCTTTAGAAATAACTTTTAGTTACAAATTTCAGTGCAAACACGGTATTCTCATTGGTTTTCCTTTGCACCATCTAGGTTGGGTGTTGCATATGTATTTTAGATGAAATACACAGTAAATGAGCTCTGCTTTGTCCATTCCTGTTAGCCCATGGGTGTGTCAGGGCTGCTGATGTTTCACTTTTTCATTATTTCAGTAAAAAGGATTTCAGATGGGAGTTTACAAGAGAAAAAGGGTCTCTCACTTAATCTTTTATGTGTCTCTGGCTGACTTGGGACCATTTTCTTCCTTTTGATGTGATTCATCCTACAGGGAAACCTTAGTGTCAGTTGGTCCTGTCAACTCTGAGATTTTTTTTCCTGTGAGATACATGAATTGTTTCACAGAATCGTAGGATGGTGGGGGTTGGAAGGGACCTCTGGAGATCATCTAGTCCAACCCTCCTGCCAAGTTTTTTGTCACTCACAAAGTCACTCACTGAAACACATATCTGTGACCAGTGTTGTCCTCTGCTTCTTAAAACACTTTAGCCTGTTACACTCAAGGCTCTTTCTGAGCTTTGCCGCTCGTGCCCACGAGGGCCACGTAGAGGCTGGGATGGACGCGCTGCGGCAGCAGCGCTGTGAGGGCTGCCCAGGCGCAGAAGCTCACTCGTACGATTGCTCGGAGATAGGGGAAGTTATGGACAAGGAAAATGAGTTTGGGAATCCCCTTTCTGTGCTCTTAAATGACATTGATCACATAAAGAAATCCCAACTGTGACATTTTGTCATAACAGAGAAAGTAATATTTTGCCAGAAAAGCTTTATCTTGTTGTCTACTCTGTGCAGTAAAAATAGGCTGCAGCCCTCCCCTCGTGTTCCAAAGGTAACATTTTCAAGTCAACTTCAAGTACAGAATAGCCTTTCCCAAGTGTACCCTATCAAGGATCTCTTTTTCTTTTTTTATGCCCTCAGCATCTTTTTTCAATTTAATGTATAAAAGTAAAGTGGTTTAGGTGCCACTTCTAAAGAAGTCGTCATAAGCCAAAAATTTTATGCAACCTCTCTCTGTGAACAGCTCCTTTCCCACAAGTGTATCCCATTTAAGATGTATTAATAAATATATATCACTACATTATGGAGGCACCTGTGATTCAGGCACTCTCCATATTCTCCTCTTTTCTGGAAAAAGCATCATAAAACATTTAGCAGCTCTAGCCTAAGTCCAAATACCTTTTTAAGCAAGCTAAATTTTGTGAAATATTAGTAATATCTCCATATACTAAAAAATAAACTGGGGGGGGGAATACACTTTTTGAATAGATGCTTTTGAAATTGTTCTATTTTAATATATTTTTCCTCTCTCTTCTCGATCATTGATGACGTCAGAAAATAGATTGTTGAGGTAATATTTAATAAAAAGTATATAAACAACCAGCTAAACTACACTAGGAAAATTCATTTTTTTTTAAGAGACATATATTGTCAATATTATCCATTCAATTTAGGGATTAATATAGCTGGTTCCAAGGATTCTAGCTCTTTATTTTTCTGGTGTATGGTATTGATTATGAATAGAATTCATTGATTTATAGCCTCTGAGTTGCTACGAAAAACTTCTCGTGCTTCCTTCTTTACTTTAAAAAAATCCATCTTATAAATCACCCTGCTGTGCCACTTTATCCGCTCTTAAAGGTTCAAATATTCAAATGATCTGCTAATTTGTAACCATAAAAAACATTTTATTGTTTCACTTAACTGCCCTGGGAAAATTTATCCCAATATTGAGTTATGTGACCTTTAGATTCTATCACAAATAGTGAAGCAGGTAGTTATTTAATTCAGGCTTTTAATCAAATCTGGCTCATCAGTCTGTATGCATTCTTGAACCTGCAGTCTTAATGTTGATTAAACCTGGTGCTGGTATTGATTTAACAATGTAAATTTTCAGAATGTATCTGTACTTAACTGCGTATGTAAAATATAGGAAGATACCATCCCATTTTCTATCCATTTGTCTAGACATTTGATTGTGGAAAATGATATTTTATAATTTAAATGCCAAATAGTTTTTGGAAGTGAGAGTGTGCTTAAAGATAGACATATGCTGAACTGTAGTGATTTCCATTTTTCTTTCTCCTAAATTTTAAGGCCATTTCCCTTCACACATTTGTAGTGAAAACACAGTTCTGTCTGTTAATAGTGATAGTGACCTCTGTGAAAAGTGACAGGACGTACGTATCCATCTAACTCGGATACATATTGCCACAAACACTGCTTCCATATCGAGACTGACCATTCCGAACGGTCCTCAATCTCCTCGTTGTTCTATTGTGTGGGCAACTGGGCTTTCAGTTCTTGAGAGTGAAATGTGGAATGCTTGTAAAACCTGAAAGAATAAAGTTATGCAGTCAGAGATCTTTTTTCTTTAACACAGTCATCTCCCTTATGTGCACGGCTTTAAGTCAGTCGTATAGCACACCACGCTGTAAGCTAATGGCAGTATATTATTTCATGAGCAAAGTGTTTGAAGCTAATTTGTAAACTCTGTCAGTGTTTTTACATATACGGAAAAGGCATAAGCCAAACTATGATGATTTCAATAACGTTCCTTGGTACTGAATCAGCTCAGTGGCACTGCAGCACATTTCCATTCAAGCTACAATATTTATGAGATAAATGGCTTGGAAAATCCAAGGCCATCTTTATCTTTTTTCCTTCTCCAGTTTTCTATTTCATTTTGATTTTTACCATGGCATTTGTTGTCTATCCTATCGAGGAAAGATCTCAGTATTGGTTTGTATTCTGCTTTCTTAACATATTTTGTAGCAACAATTTCCTTAGTTTTAAGAAAAGCAGTGCATGACCACGATAAGGTGCTAGCCACTATTATTAGGAGAGAAATTATTTACAGATCCAAATTTTTCTCAGAAAAGGTTGAGATAAGGAAAGTGCCCAGATTGCTGCTACGCTCCCAGGTGGCAAGGCACAGGACTGCACGTGTGCCACCCCCATGGTGCACCCACGGGTGGTGTGTGTGTGAAGATCATGGCATTGTTTCTGTACCTGCTGTCAATGAGTGTGAGCTGTAAGGGGAGCTTCTACCTTAGATGTCTACACAGTTACCTGTGTATGTCTCTGATTTGTAAGAAAGATCTGTGTAACTGAAAGAAGTTGGATTAATAAATAGAAGGAAAAAAATGAGATGTATAATAGCAGTTTAAAGATAATTAATGAGACAGATCAACATTTGATTAAAAAAATAAAATTTCAGTGTATTTCTTCCAATAATTGGTTGACCTTACTCAAGCTCCTTACCTGATTTCAGCAAAATCTGTGTTATGATGTCTGCTGTCAAGGAAAACATTTCAGGCTCGGCTTTTCTCGGTAACAGACAGATCACTGAAGTTTTGCACTAGTATTTCAGTTTGAATTTCCTATATCCAATTTGATTAGTTAATGAATGTCTACATCTAGTAGTAGAGTTGAGCTCAGCTGTGCTGCCTCAAACAGAATCTGTCCCAAAGTATTAATGTTCTCCATGCAATTTCCCTCACTTCACAAGGGAAACAAATCTGGGCTCTGCATATAATCCAGAAGTGCTGTTACTCAGTGTAGTCATATGCTGTGTAATTAAGTGACTTCACAGTTAAAGAGAAATTCATCTCTGTGCAGACAACCTTAGTGAAGTACAGATGTGGTTGGAGAATTTTGTTCTAAGGAAGCTCCTTTTTCAAAATGTTTTCCCAGCTTTGGACTTTGAAAATATAGGTTATAATGTCATGAACATCTAGCTGATGATGTGTTGCATACGTTTAGCTTCTGATGAGAATAGGTTTTTTTTCCATTTCAGAGAAGTCTGCATGGCTCCAAAACTGACCATATGTTTATACACCAGAACAGCATTCTTCTTTTATAACTTTATATGCTTCCCATTCAAGTTTCTAAATTAGCTGTAAACATTACTCCATTTCTTCTTCTCCCTTCTCTTCTCCCACCTGCAAATTAGGTACTAAATTTTTAATTAAACTTGCCTTGACATTTTAAGGACACTGAATATCTTTGTCATTTACACAACAGATAACAAAGTAATCCAATTTTCTGGCCTCCCACAAATTATCCCTTCAAAGAATACAGCTCTTGCTTCCCGTGTTTAAAATAAGCATTACCCTTAGCCTAGCAACCACTGTCAATTACTAATCTTTTATTATTGGCTCCAGGGAAAGATTAAAGGAAAAGCTGAAACATAGTTGACAGTTTGGTTATCGCATCTGGAGTAAATGAAAAGCATGGCCTGAATCCATCAGGGAAGATTAGGAAAATGTGAGAAAATTACTGATGTCCTTTTACACGTGTAAATTCAAACTCATTAAAAAATTGAGGTATCTCACTTTTGACAGATCTCCTCTATCGCTGCTTTCACTTCGCAGTAATGTGGTAGATGGCAGAGATAAAGAGGAAAATGGATTCTCATCAGTGAAACAAGTACAGTGATGTTGTTTTGCTCTGTGTCTTGGGAGAGGCATGAACGTTCCAACAGTGCACAAACTGTTCCAACTCGTAGCCACACCTGACAACAGGAATGGCTTGAAGAAAAGCTTGCTCTCTGGCCTTACCAAATTGGTTAAATTTAATATTAATAGCAATAAGAGGAAAATATAACCAGTTTCCTTACAAAAACTGTTTATCCTTATAGAAAGTGGTTGAAAGCTGTCATCTTTCTTCAAAGATTGAGTAAAATTGCATAGCTTATTATTATTATGTGAAATAAAATTATGGTTTCAGAATGCGGTGAGACAATTAAATTTCTAGGAATTAAACTGTATTTTTTTTAGATAATGGCATAAATAGTATCTGATTATGTTCCCATGCATCCTCTAGTGTGATGGGACACGAATCTTAACTTGAACTTGGGTGCTTCTGCAGCATTGGAAAGAATCCTTTGAAAGGAACTGTTGCTCTGTAGAGTATACAATACTTACTGGATAAACACTGGATTAAAAGCTAGAGGCTTTCTTTTGGACTTCAGATCTGTCTTATCAAATTAATCTTTTTCTCTTTAATGGATTGAAGGTTGGTTTACCTTCAGCAGTATATACCTATAACTCCACAAGAAATAATACTGCTACTGAACGAAAAACGTAGTAGTTAAAAAAAACCAAACATATATATATATAGTAAAAAAAGTTGTAGGGCAGGGCAAACACTGGCTTGCAGAAAAAGTTGATTTCACTATGATGGAAATATTTTCAGAGACAGAGGAGGCATCAGGCAAACCTCAAAGCTTCAAATGACCCTTTATCTTCAAATTTCAGGTAATCCATCTGTTAACAATTAAGAGCTAAGCATTAATCAAACACAGTAATGGTGTCCTAGATTTATGATATCAAAGAACTGTGATGCTGTCTTATTGGCTGTAGTCACTGGTGGTTCTTCATCCTGCATGTCAAGGTGGCAGAGACCAGGCTTGAGAGCCCTTCTACATGCGAAGCCACAACTGAAGTGGTGGCTTCTCTCTTTCCTAAGCTTCTCTGTGCATCATTGGTGGTTTTCTATGGAATGGGAGCACTTTGGACCAAAGGCTTCTGTGGCTGGTCCAGAGAGGTGTTAACCTCTTGGGTGCCAACCTATCCTGTCTCGGCCAGAGGAATGTCAACTGATGATTGTTATTTGGGTGGGTTATCTGATACCTACCACTACCTTAATTTCACAGCTTTTATGCAAGCAAGCAGGTAACACAAGTTTGCTTCCTATGGTCTTGTGGTATGTGTACATTCGACAGAGACGTGCATGCTCTACAAACAAGACCTCATGACATTCCTGTCTCAATACTCTTGTAATAGGAATATTAGGATGTGGAAGAGTGGGTATCGAATGATGCAGAAACGAAGAGAACACAACATAAACGTCTGTTTAATGACCAGATCATTACAGAGGCTTTCAAGCAGCTAGCTTACCCATTCACCACTATTTCCAGTAAAAATAATGAATGTCATTATTTTCATCGTGAAGCCTTAGGGCTTCATTTTCATTCCTGGTTAAAGGTTTCCTTTCGTCTCTGTCATATCGTACAAAACCTGTCAGTATACAAATTTCATTTGACTATAATAGACAAAATGACAGTAAAATTTTTAAAAATCTCTTATGACGTGTCTCTTAAATAATTTTCTTGAGATGGAGCACAGATCTTATTATATAAAAATGTTGTAATAGATTAAGGCTGGAAGAACCTGAATGCTATGTTAAATCTTTCAAAAATAGGATAGATTATTTATAAAGCTCTGGCTGGGTTCTGAGGCTGGGCAGCTAGAGGCAGCTCTTCTGACTTTTGAGAAGCATGCACATCAGCAGGACACCCTGTGAAAGTGGGCACTCCTAAGCTTTGGGGTTTTGTGGTCCTGCCAGGCCTGTGGATGTTCCGGGTGGGGTGGGCAAAACCAGAACCACCAAAGGAACACAGACGAATCCAGGATCTTGAGCTACAGATAAGATGAAATTAGCTCTTTATTGCATATAGGTTTTAAGGGTAGTAGTATAGAGTCCTTTTATTTCAAATCCGATGTGCTTTAGGTAATAATCTTAGGTTATCTTCCTATTTTCTATACTTTTATTAAAGTTTAAATGATGATTCAGTTATGCTCACAAAGAGACATATTAATTCACCGTCGTGTCATCCCTCAGTCTAAGGATGGTAGCTGACTGGGACTGAAAACTGAATGGAGGGAACATTGATGTTAGCAGATTCAGAGTCAAGAAACTCCCCAAATGGATTTAGTCCCTTTATGAAAGCTTACCTTTCTGATTTTTTTCCAAGAACTTTAAGAAACTCTAAGATGATAATAAGACTTGAAGATTGTATCTGTCAAAGGTAAATGTGTATCAGAAACCCTGTGCAACCTCAGCTCAGAGGTTACTTTAACAGGTTTTAACATCAGAAGTTATTACGTTCTCAGCAGTTTCCAAGTTCTGTGTATTCATCCTAAGTCAAAGAATGCTCTATTTCAGTTGTCTGGGATGCTTAGAGTTTTAGTAAATACCTGTTCTCTGAATTCAGAGGCTATTTTTTTATTTTATTAACTTTTTCAAATGTGCAGTTCATGCTTTTTACATCTTTCAGAAATATCTTTATCTCAAAGGCACTCAGCGAACCCTTAAAATGGCATTCAGCTATTTCTTGAAGGTTTCTAGTAGACTAGTCTGAATTTCACAGAAAAGTAAAACTACAAAACTTGTCTTTATCATCTTGAGGTCTCAGAAGGTCCCAAGACAGGAATACTCAGTGATCTTTCAGCTTTCTTGATCCTGACTCTAGCATTAAGATGACAGATAAAATCATTAAAAAGAATTGTACAATGGTGAGCAGAAATTGATTAACTTTGATATTAAGAATGGCCTGTTCCTTTAAGGAAGCCTGTCAGACAAAAGGATGGAGTAAAAATATTAGGAATCAGAGAATCTTCTGTAGTCCTTGTATTTTCAAAAAGAATCTGTGTATCGTGCATTGATTTCAGTCCAGACAGACAGCTAGGGCTGCTAAAGTCACAGAAAAACAGTAATTACCATGCTAATAATAATGTTCTTTACTAATAATTATGTGTACTTTACTATCTTAGGTATGCATATTTATTTATCTTTCACAGTTAATTTGTAAAACCTTCAATTTGTTTTCCCTAACTTTCAATCTCACTACAGTATTATGTCCTATTCTGGGTTTAATTACAAACTTCATATTATAAAAAACTTAAAACATAAAGGAATCAATACGTGCAAAATTCTAAACCAGCAACAACAAAACTTGTTATGTCTTAAAAACCAAACCTAATGAGAGATTTGAAGTTATAAATATTCTGTGACCAAACAGTATGATTCCTGGAAATTCCTTGTTGCTCTATTTAAAATTAATTCTGAGCTGCAATGAATAGTCTTGATATGAATATATATAATAAAAGCTAATGGGGATCTAATTTATATTTCTTACAAAGCAGAATTAGAATAGCTGAAATCTGTGGAAAAGTGTAAGTACTTACTGAGTGCTACTGTACAGTTCCTTGAAGACAGTAAACTACTTTGACTTCAGATTATGAAGAGACCATGTGCTCATGTAAATGACAAAATTTGCTGCTATGTTCTTTCCTACTTCTTTTTCATCAAGGCATATAATTTTTTGCTGATTCCAATACAAAATCTTGCAAAATACAATCTTCTGATCTTCCAAATCTTCTTTGCTAACAGGATTTTATGGATCTTGTGGGATAAATTCAGGAAGGTAATGGTCAGTTTTCTACAGATGTTTTTATTATGTCATCTGAGAAAGGATATAAAAATTTATTTGGCTTCTGTTTATAGCACTCTCACTATTTTTCTATTAAACACAGACCTCTAGCTCCTCTTCTAGGAAAGTGGACCAATTCGATCACGTGTCCATGTGCACATTTGCAGCAGCCCTTTGTTGAATCTGCAAAACTCCAGTTTCTATGTAATTCAAATTTTACTACACTTAACTGCAGTGATAGTTAATTTCAGAAACCTTCTGGGAAGCCTTCCAAACTCTGCTCTGTCTCTCTCTTAGATGGGTTGCAAGTCTGAAAGCTGATAGAGTAATGGTTTCTTGAGATCTCGGGCTACTGATTCAAGGCAGTTCTTCCAAGGATGCAAACTGATCCCTGGCTGATGTTTATTGCACAAGCACACACTTTGAAATGAGTGGAGAACTGGTCACACAGCTTTTATTTGCCAAATTTAAATAGTCACCCTCCATTTACTTCTGTTAAAGAAGACACCAGCATTTTAGTTTTGGGTTTTTTTTTTGCTTGAAAATATATTTGAATATTTTGCAATCTTAGATAATGAATACAAAAGTCACAATGCTTTCACGTATTTTTTTTATTCCTCTGTCTTCACAACAGCTTCTCCTTCCTAACTTCTGTCTAGTCAAACCACTGTGCCAGAAGCTTTATCTGTCTGAGGAGTTTTTCCCTGCTGGGAGCGTAAGAAAGTTTATCTTGTCCTTCACCCCTTCCACTCAGCACCATTTTGTCAGAGAGATTTTGTGATTTCTCCTTGAATCTCCAAGCTGTCCTCCAGGGCAGTTTGTCATGAGAAGCTTGTCACCTAAACAGGAGCCACTTAGTAACTCTCAGTCCTGGTACCTTATACTCCCTGCCTGAAAGAGCTTCTTAAATACCCAGATTTCCTTTGGCTTTACTGGAACATTATGTGACAGCTTTGCAAACAGAGTGCATGGCTTTCATTCTCAAGGAGGGGAAATAAAAGGTTCTGTTAGGAAATAGCTATTTAAGTGGCTTTGTTTATGAATAAATGATACGTCTCAAAAGAGGAAAAGAAATATTTAATATTCTGCCTGAGGGAGTCATGTTTCTGTTTTCTACATTGCATGTTTCTTCTCTGGGTCTGTACTTGTGATTTTTAGGGGTATCTCAAAAGCAGTGATATTAAAACAGAGGAGGTTGTGACCAAACTCAGATGTTAAGCAAAATGAAAGATAACGTATTTCATTACTAATTCACCTCTGGTTTTGCTTCGCATTAATTTCACATTCATTAAGGTTCACATTCAGGAAACTGCAGATTAAGAAGTAAATAATAGTACATACTCTGAGCAGAGAAAAGCAGAAGCAATTACAGCAGCATAGCTGGACAAGGACACAGAAAATTCAAAGAGGAGAGGCCGGCAAAGGGGACATGAAAATACAAAGACAAATCTGAGTATAGCACAGAATTGCCATTCCTTGTAATTACTGCCCTGGTGCAAGGACACTGTATTCTACTTCCTGCCACTTACTAAAAAGGACGCTGGTTTTTTACTTTGATTTTTCTGTACCTGAATGATACCTTTTGCTAGCAGTGGATCAGTTTGCTGTCGGTACAGCCGTGACTGCAGTGAGAGCACATTGCTACGTGTGTGCAAGCATAGCTACATCTTGCACTCGGAGCAGGGATGACAGCTGGTTTGTGATCTTAGTCTGTGGGCTCAATCTCATTTTAATCTGTGAAAAGTGAGGGAAGCTTTCATGTTGCGCTTGTTCTGAGACAGAAATCTGACAGGAAATCTGTTTCAGTCAGTCTTTGATTTCAAAATTACTTCAGCCCTGTGTAGCATGGCCCTTTGCAAAACCGATCTGTGTAGCCTCGCTGACCTGCTTCTGGAGGGTGCCTGTCCCCTGGAGGGATGCAGACCTACACACTTCTAAAATGCCTTGTTCTGAAACGTGGATGTGTAGGTGGCTGCTGGGATAACAGAGCTATCAACAACTTCCTTTCCTTTTGCTCTCTGTGAACATTTTTGGAAAGTCAGAAGAATTTTTGGGACATCAGAAGAGGTGGTAGTATAACTTGTCCTGTGCAGAAAGTGGTTAGGATTTCAAGCAGATTTCATTCAAAACCATCTTGAGTAACTAACTCACACTGGTGAGTGAGTCCTGCCACTCAATTTGTGCCTATCTGCTGTCTTGGCACAGTTGGGTGCTTGTGGAAGCACTGCTGACAAATCCCTGAGTAAGCATTTAGCTGTGTGTGTAATGCCAACTCTTCACCTTCTGCAGATGCTCCTCCAGAGGCCACCTTACAACGCAAGCCTAGTAATTTTATGATTAATATATACTGTTCCTTACAATTCTCTAATCAAAGAATGTATGTTATGGTCATTGAATATCTTTGCATTCCATTTTTCTTTCTAGTTCAGATATTCTATATTCATAACCATCAAAAAGTCACATCCCTTCGAAATAACTACTGTCAAAACTTCAACTGTCTTTTTGCTGGTAACTGACATTTTATAGAGCAAGTGCTTTTAAAAATTCTTAACTCACTCTTAACTACTTGTTCACATTCTGGAGAACTTTATCTTTAGCAAGCCTTTTACCTGTCAGATAATTCCACTCAGAGTTTTTTCTGCTTGGTTTACTTCTGAGACAAATTGGTCTCAAAGAGTTGCTCATAGTCAGAGAATAAAGTGTAAGTCACAGAATGCTTTGGGTTGGAAGGGACCTTTCAAGGTCGTCTGGTCCAACCCCCCAAGTCATCATCCTTCAGTACCTTAATTCTGGTTAGCACAGGCCAACAGAGGAGTTTCCTGACAATACCATGAGTTTAAAATAGCTAATTCCACAGAGTCATCAGGATTTATACTGTCCTGTATATTTTACAGACTAAATACTGGGTGCCTGATTTTTTTGGTTAATTTTTTTTTTTTCTGTTTGGTGCTTTCTTTAAACAATTTCTGTATTAATCAGGAAAGAAATGGACTGGGACCAGGCATGCAGTTAGCACTTTTTATCTGACACCAGGGAAGAAACATAAACAAAGCACTTTTTCCTCATCTTTAATAACAAATCAAATTGAACAGGTATCTTAAAAGACAAAAGATTACTACCTTATGTATACTACCCTTTACAACATGTTTTCAGCTAATTAATTACTGAAACCTTCTTGGGAACTTTGACTATGTAAATAATCACAAAGTGAGCTGATTTAGTTTGGACAAAAAAGTTTTTCTGATCATATTTATTATAGTAGCTGAAAAGGTTTTGGGTACTGATGGCAGAGCTCGAGAAGCTTGAAGGATAAAAGGTTTGTCTCATATTCTATTTAAAGTCATGGATCAAACCAGCATAAACAAAAAAACCAACCCAAACAACCAATAGTTGTTGAAATATGTCATAACCTAAAGTAAAGTTAAATAACCAATTTATAGAAATTGAAGCTTCATTCTCCTTTATCTGAGGTAAGAATCTGTATGTGAGAAGCACATTGAGTCTCTTTCTGCAGTGTGAATGTGGAGTGTGGAATACCGACCAGTGTGGATGCATCTCTCACCACTCAGCTCTCAGCATCCCAGTGTGCTTTGCTGTCATTCTTTAGGCAAATAATATTGATGAGAGGAGCTATTAACTTGGATGAGTTATAGTTGGTTTATTCTTTAATAGAATTAATTGAATGCAGGGATTTTTTTATATAAAAGTTTAATTAAAATTCCACAGGGCAGTGGAATTAATATTTATACCTTGCTGATGTAATTGCAAAGGTTGTTTTGTTTATTTATAATTTGAGGATAGCTGTGGTTGTGAGACTTGTTCAGGAAAAATGAAACATTCTATAGAACTTGCACTTCTGTTGACTAGCTACCTTTAAATTAAATACTGCTTTAGTTATTATGTGATTCCTGTGCTTTGTGAGAATATTGTGAACACTAAATATTTTCTATCACATGCTGACCTGTACACCAAGCCTAGTAATGTAATCCCACTGTACAATTTTGCATCAAGAGAGATGAAGAAACTTCAAAATTAGCTACGTCTCAGGGTTGGGGGTCTAAAGAGCTGAAACCCTGATCTGTTTTCCCATGGAACCTGTTCATTCTTTAACTGAAGTAGATTTGAAAATGTATTCCATACAGTGTAAACCTTAGAAACCCTTTAATGAGAGGATTATACAGGTAGATATGAGCAGTAGTGATGAGACTCCCTCTAGTAATGCTTTTTTAATGGAGAAGGAGACATAGGAAGCATCAAAGAAGTAAGAAGAAGAGTTCTGCACATGATTGACCTTGATTTTTTGGAAGCAGAAATCGATTTTCATATCTCTTCAAACCATACTAAGAGCTCAAGCTCACAATTTTCTTCTCTTCATATGATTAGGAATTGAACTGTTATAAAATGTAAATTAAAAAAACAACTTCAGGAAATTTCTCCATCCTGATAGATATTTACTTTTTGCTTTTTGACAGTAGTTAGTCTGGCTTTCTTAAGAGCCAACTCTGAAGAGTGTCAGTGTGGAATGACATCAAAGTTACAGGCTTTTTTCACTATATAGTTCAGAGGCTTTACTTTTTAGTTCTTGTAAATCATCCTGTGAGCAACAATGGAGAGAAGTTAGTATAACAGAATAGGTTGAATTCATGTGGCTTAGCGGAACTGTGTTTTGAGTAGTTGTCTAAGTGTGTGTTTGAAATTAACCTTTCACTTAAAAATTTGATTTGGAATGTATCAATAATGTTGCTTTTACTGACGTAATAAGCTGAGAGATAACAAATATGGTTTTCATAGGAAACAGATTCCGTGCACTGTGAATGAAGAGAAGGCGAGCAGTGCATGACTGCAACCTCATCATACTAAAATCCATACAGATGTAAATCCATTAGAATGGATTAAATGAAATTGAATTATTTTTTATTTATTTCAAACTTTACCATCTAAGTATTAACCAGTGTATTGAATGGGAATTTTTGTTTGGAAATTGATTTCATAAGAGTTGTAATTAAGTTAAAACTGCAGAGCAGATAAATGCATTGTTTGCATTGGTGCTCACTCTAGGAGAGACTGGGGAGATGTGTGTAAGCAACTGAAAGTCTGGAGGGTTTTACAAGAAAAAACTCCTAAACAAAAAACCCAAACAACCAACCTTTACAGAGAGGAGTCTAGAGAACTACAGCTATATAAGCATACATTTAGAGCAAGTCGTAAAGGATGCAATCACTCAGGATCTGAACAACTACGGTTTACTTGGGAAAAGTGACCTGGCTTTTATAAAGTGAGGTCCTGCCTTTGCAGCTGCTTGGAGTTCTCTGAAGGTGTCAGCAAGCACGCAGATAAAGATGATCTGTTTTCTCTAAATGGCTATCATTTCCAAAAGGATTTTGACAAAATCTATTGCAAAAGCCTTTAAGAAAACAAACAAAAAAAACCCCAGTGAAATACAAGCGAATGTCCTGCTATAGGTAACTGGCTAGCAGAAGGCTGGAGTAAACAGCAAGCCCTTAAATGAAATGAGGTCACAAGCACAGATTTGGAAGGGTCTCTCTCAGGGAGTGTGTTGTTTGTAACACCAGACAACACAGGAACTGGGTTGAGCACTGAGTTCTGTGCTGCTTCTTGAGCAGTTGTGTACAGCAATGTAAGGGATGCTTCTGTGGAGTAAACATGTAACATTTTCTATATGCATTGCATGCAAGATAGTATCCAAGATCCTACCTGTTCTAGGAGTGTATTTTCTCTAACGTACATAATAAAGATAAATTAAAAGTAATATCTGTACAAAGGACACGTACATAATGTACATGAGCAGTATGCATTATATATATTGTATGCAGTATATATTTTACAGAAGCTTATTGACTTTGCAGTGAAAGAAATATTCCAGTTTTTGGGCTTTAGCCACTTAAGACTCGAAGGCCAATGGACAGAATTTGCTTTGTGTTTAACTGCACAGAAACAGTCGTGCAGTAGGTGTGATGTGGCTTTGCATTTCATCTTGGCAGGGCCATTTAATAATATATAGTTTCCTATATTGTTAGGAAAAGTTGCACAATACAAACTTTTGATCTATGTAGGCTGAGCTGGTGTTTTCAGTTGCAGCTTCAACTCTGATTTACCCCTGTTACCAATCAGTAAGGTATTGTTTTGAGGAGGATATCCTAAGTGCATGGGAAAGGAGGTCTGCAAGGCATTCTTGATAGCCTCTCTAAGACAAGAGGCAATCGTTTAGTACAGATAAGAAATCCAAATACAGTAGTGAATCTTGAGGAAATAAAATTCTATGGGATACATCATAAATCTATCAGAGAGCAAAATTTAGGGAAAAGTTTGTTGCCATTGCTGTGTGCTTGTTGCATAGTTCAATATTGTGACAACATTCCACAGAAACCTCATCAACCATGACTTTGTTTGAAACACGCCAGCTGTTTAATTGCCTGTCGTAACACAAAATGGGACCTTAGGAAATAGAAAACAATAGCTCATCTACTAAACTTTATTAAAAATTGCTGATTTAGTGCATGTTATCGTCTGCTTTTGGAGGCACGTGCTTGTAAGAAGTCTGTAGCATTGCTATTTTCCTACGTAAGAGAAGAGTACGAACAAATAACATTGGAAGGAGGTAGTTTGGTGTTTTTTTTGAAAGTTCATATATTTTATTAGAAATTCTAAATTTGATTTTTATGAGATGGGAGTAGCTGTAATTTAACTCACTGCAGTAAAATAAATGTAGCCTAAGAGAAGGCGTGCTGATGAATTTATTTCATGTTTGAAGTTTGTATTGCTGGTAGTAACTGCAGTCCAAAGGTAGAGCTCTCAGAGCAGCTTGGTATTCAGAGCTTCCACTAAAATCAGATCTATTTTCTGAGTTAGAAATTATGTTATGATATTATCAGGGGTTTTTTGAGGTAGGTTTTATTTTGTTCATTTTTCCCTCTAGCATGACTGACAGATTTATAACGTTACAAGTAGAGAAATTAGATACCAGGAAAACAGTGCTAAAAAACAGGCTTTGAAAAAATCCAAGGCACTATTTTATGTTGTTACAGAATTTTCTTTATATTACATTTTATAAAAGTAAGTGTAGGAAAATTTTTCTGGCAGAAAACTGGCTAATAGATTTTTTTTTTTTCTTCAGTCTTTTACCCTTTATCTTCTAGTCACATCTTTACATGCTCATGGAAATAAATTGCTGACAAGTTGTAGTGTTCATATATTTCATATCCGCTCTGCCCCGAACTCCAATACTCAGGTTGTGTTCTCCTAGCTCCCATCTGTGGTTGAGCTAAGATAGTGAACCCCTGTCCTGATCTGTAACCTGCTTTAATGTCTGTCAGGGGAAAGATGTGTGTTAAAAATGGGCAAATAACATATACGGTTCAAACAACAAGTTCACCTGCAAAAGGATCTCTGCAAAGCACCCGGAGATCATTTCAGGTTTAGGTATTAAGCCTTGCTGATAATGAGGAGAACAAACAATTTAAAAGATTATTCTTTGACGCCAGGAGGAGGATTCAGCTTTCTTGAGGTCATCTGAAAGGTTCGTGCTTTGCGTTTTTGTGAATTCTGGGCATGATTAGGGAATTCACATTGTACGAGTCTTTTGCCCAGTGGCAGGATTTGACTTTTTAATACCCAGTCTTTTTATAATTTTCTTAAATGCAGAGGAGGTAGGTGGGGGACAGGCAGCAGTGCTTTCTACTAGAGAAAGTGTCCATAATTGCCCCAAAGAAACGTAAGAGAGATAGAGATGACAGAATAATCAGAAGATTTAATTTCTACCTTTTAGAAAATATTTTGAAGCATAGAGAAGCCTGTACAGGTAGTGTTTATTAGAGTCCTTCAGTTAACATCTCATTTTTAGTCTAGACACTCTGAATTACCACCTACAGTATATGGTAAGAAATTACCACAAGAAAAAGCTTTTGAAAATTTATCTTCCCATCCTTTCATGTTACACAGGAAGGAAAGTTAAATCGTAAGATTAGAACGGCAGATTTTCTCTGGAACTTACAAAGCATTTTCAAAGATCTGGGGGAAATAATAAAAAAAAAAAGACAGTTCTTTGCTAATAACCAGATTTTCTTTAGCCTCTCCAACAAACCACTGTAAAGAAAGTGCTAGATGATGTTATACTGCCACGTGGGGTCACATACTGTTAATAATCCTTACTAAGGAAACTGTAAAAACTTAAACTTTAGAATTTATGCATTCAGAGGCACGACACCAGCTAACAGCAGAGAAGACAAAGTTGTAAGATTCAGAGCTCTGTGACATTGTTTGTGAGAAGCATTTGCATTTATGAAATTTGTTAAGCTGCTGTTCCCATATGTCATATTGTATTCTGAAAACTACTATGTATAAAATTAGCATGTAAAAATTCTTTCTAAGCAAAATCAAGCTTGCTAGCAAGGTAAAAAGTGATTGTGTGGTTTACAAAGAATGGGGTCAAACTGAGGAGCTGGGAGTATGTCCTGCATTTTTCTGACGTCGTTTCAGAGCGCGCCTGTGTGCACAGGGGCAGAGCTGGACGCAGCGTGCAGTGGGTCTGGCAGTCTGGATAGTGCCTTTCAAACATACACTTTGAATCAGCTCTTCTTAGGAGGTTAGAAACACAGGCACTGCTTGACAGGTGTTCGTCACCTTTGTTTATGGTCGTGAAAGGGGAGAAAGATATTTAATCTCTGGAAAAATTGGCGTATATGTGGTATCTATAAAACCATATAAACTAATTCTGACATGCAGTGCAGGTGGAGAGATTTAAGTTTCAAATAAATTACTTTTACAAATCTCATTTACTGCTAATGGCAGTTGGGGCTTGCCTGTGTTTTCTGCCCTTGGTAGTTTCTCTAATTAAAGGAAATGAAAGAGTTGAAATTAGGGTTCTGTAATTGCTCTTTAGGTAAGGATTATTCATTGTCTTGCTGAAGAATGCGATATAGAATGAAGCACTGGCATACCAAGAATGATTCTCAATGAAAAAACAACTGCATTAAGTATTTCTAAAGACCCTGCACATGATTAATTCACCTCTGAGCTGTAATATTCTTCATTTACAGTATGGTCTTAGTCAGGAATGGTTGCTACTTTTCTTAATGAAGTTTTAACAAAGCCTTAAGCTGCTGAAATTACGTGAAAGTTCATCTCTTTGCTGCTCAAAGCAGATGTAGCATGTTATACTTCAATAAAGGTGCTAGATCATGTGAAAAGTCTGTGTATATGACTGAATTTGTGAACACCCTCAAGTAATAAATGAAGAAGAATGTGAAAATCGCATTTTCTCAGCCTGGTTCAGCATCTCCAGATAATTGCCTTTATAAATAACTTGTGATGCTGTTAAAAAGGCATCACTGTTGGACACCGCAAGTATCCTTTAGTAAAATGAAGGGTGGACTGATATGGTAGAAAGAATAGTATTCAGTGATGTCTGAGTATTGCTGACTTTGGAGCAGAACCAGCCTTTTTCAGATGCATGATATATATGCTTTCTAAAGTTGCTTGCATTGTCTGGGGATGAGGATTAAGGCTTAGACTTTTTATGTTTGATCTGTCTGTGTCCAGGAGGTATTATATGTATGGCATGGGATTTAGGACATGATTCACATTTCCAGAAGGAATAAAAGCATTTGTTTTCAGTAGGAAGGTTCTGTCTCTGAAGAGGCAGATTATAAAATTTTGATACATTTCTTTTGAAGGAGAAAAAAAAAGTATATATAAGAGCTTGTAGATAAACTTGACAAGCTAATTAAATGCTGCCCAACTCTTTAATTACTAGGGCTGTGGCAGAAAAAGAATGTACTATTTTGTAAATCCATATTTAACCAAACAGTTTTACTCTTAAGATAAGAAATGTTTATGCTTTCATTTTTATTATTAGAAAGATCTTAAAACCAGTGCAATTTAAGAAAATTAATTCTATTATTACACAGTATGGCAAAAGTATGTATTTTTCTAATAAAAATGCTCTTCAGATGGACGAGGATGTAAATCTCTCTTTCAAAGATGAAATTCAAAGTAAATGAGAGTGGGCTGAGTATGTTGAGTAGAGGAAGCAATGCTGAGTAGAGAACAAAAGTCGGAAACCTTTGGGCTCATAGTGCCCTCCATTGAAAACACTGGAAATTCTCCTTCAGCCATTAGTGGCCTTGTTTGTGTGTAAACTGGTTTAGATGAGCTGTTTGAGGTGGAGAGAAAATCAGACAGAAGACTTCTTCCAGTGTCACCTGGTAAAAGATAAGAGTTACTGGATTACACTGGGAACCCCATTAGGTAGTTTGATTTGGACTGGGGCTAGGGAGCATTGCTTACAAGGAGAAGCGTGCCTTACAAATGAATATTCAAAATGGAGTTCTGCTGAGAAAGGAAATTAATGGGAGATTTTTGGAGCTGCTCCTGGTAGATATTTGTTTTGCACGGGAAGGATTATGCAAGAACTTGAAAAGAGGTGTTTGTTTAGTTTTGTTTTTCATGAGTTTGACGGATTTGTTGTCTGCGTGCATACACAGAACTGCTGAGCCAAGAATAATTGAGAATATGCGACTGTTGTTTGATGAACGTGTGCCTCTACTAGACATGCAGTTAGTGATTTGGAAATGTGGGGGGTTTTTTCTTTTTTTTGGAGTAGCCAGCAACATCCACCAGGATCCAGAATGACAAAAGTAAAGCTGGTAATTATTTGGATAGTTTATGTACACATTGTTGAACTGTAAAAGTATTATAAAATAATTATAATAATGTTCACAGAAGAGAAGTAGTCCTTCCATTAATGAAACCAAAAGAGGTCAAATATTTGAAGCATAATAATATAATGAAGTATGACTCAGTTAATCTTGGAGCTATTAAAAACTTAAAATATTAGAAAAATTCTATAAAATGAAATTAGAGCCTTGCAGTAACATTCTTTTTATTCAGTACTATTTCTCATTTATCAGGTTCCTGCTAATGGCCTTAGAGATTTAGAGGAAATAATCTGAGTGGTGTGCTTCCAAGGGAACTCAGTTAAGTCTGCCTTTTGGATTATTGTTTTGGGATCTGTAAGATTTAAACTGAATAAAACCTCCCTGTATAGCAGTGATAAAGATTATATGGCTAGCAGAGAATCTTTCAACATACAGCATTTAGGGGAATCTAGGAGGGCAAATTCCTCCAACATTTGTCATGAAATGAAATAAGGATTTGGATCTACTTGTAATGGAACAAAAATCAGCTGCTATAATTTTTTTAATAAAGAAAAACACTTTGCACTCTTGCCCATACCCTAAATGAGTTTCATTGTGTGTTTCTGTCAACATGACATGCTTGGGTTTGTCCTAAGAAAATGAAAATATTTCCATGAAAAAAACCAAAACTTCCCACTTTCATTTTCCAAATGCCATTATATAAAAAGGTCAACTTTTTCAGTCTAGCTTCTGAATTACTCTACCAATTAGTGACACTTTCTGATGGTAGCATCTTTGGAGGCTAGACCCTTCTTAACTAAATTAAAGCCATGAGAACAGACTGGCCAAGCAGTGGTTTGTTAAAGCAGCACATAGGATGGAAAGTGAAATAATCAGTGGAAGTTCCACTGTTCTCTACTGGTCGGGTAGACTCAGAATTTAAATTACTTTCTTAATCTCCTTGGGAATATCTAATGTTATTTGGCATTACCTCCCTTGGTGTCATCCTTGGCTTGGTCTTCCTTAGACACGCTTCCCGTGGCAAGCTGTTCATTTGGCGTTCCATAGACAACGCCTTTGAGTGACATATTTCATCGCCAGCACTTGCCCATGCATTTACTGCACGGTGCAGCTTTTAAACGGTGACTCTTCTGAGGATAACAAGTAATAGCATTGGAAAGAATTATTTTTTTTCTCCTAGGATATTCATCAGAGGAAATCATTAGGTCCATGCAGTCTAATACTCCTGTATTTTCAAATATTTAACAAGTCACAGGTTCCCTGGGCCAGGATGGTTTAATTATTTGTTTCAGTATTTTAAGAGAACTAAAAGCAGTGAAAGAGCAAATTCAGCAGTAACTCTCATCAGTGTGGTGGTTGTTGTACAAGTATGCTTTACAAAGTCATTCCGGCATTTTGCTGTTTACATAAATGTTTCTATCCACTCTAAGTGTTGTAAACTATTCTCAGTAAATAACATTACTTTCGTTAGGTAACATAACTAACAGCTTTCTTTTTGAAGTGCTTAGAGAGCTATTGTTTATGATACAAAGCAATTTCTAAATATATTTACGAACCACAAAGCAACTTGAAAGTTGGTTTTGATCTGTTTGAGGTTCTTATTCAAAACTGTGTGAAAATTATCATATATGACGGGTTCTTTGGCTACAGTGACAATACAGTATGGAAAAGCTTGAAATGCTATGAAAGGCTGTCTCATCATGTTTTTGTACTACAAAAGGCTCTCATTTCAAGCTCAGTCTCTGAAAGTTTGCCTCATCCTGTGCTTCAACAAATTAAAGCCTACCTTCTTTTCCTTGCAATTAGTTTATAATTCTGTAGGTATACAGCCTCTTATAAAAGTATATAATCTAATTTTAAGCCTAGTTTGCTTCTAATTATCTGTTGAGAATATTTTTTTTTCTCTTTCCTTACAAATTTTATGCTTTTGGAAGAAAGGAACATCTGCTATTGAGAATGGAACATATTAATTTTATATTCTCTAATATATAAGAACATTTAATTTTGCCTTATTTTAATCATAGTCAGAAAATAGTTTGTTTTCAGACCTCTGTTAACAGTGCTCAATTTTCCTCGTAAAAAGTAGTCTCCAAAATGCATGGAAGTTTTCTGTGTTTGTTTCTGTATCATAAATCATTTTCTTGATAGAAGCTATAAGTAATACTTTATTTTAGCAAGATAGTCCTCTTGGTGTTAGTATGAAGGGCTCTGCTTGATCCTTCTGATGGGCTCCATACAGTCACTCAGTTCTGAGTTCAAGAGCTGGGGTTTTTTGTTCTTGGGTTTTTTTGGGGTGTGTGTGTGTGTGTAAGAGGCAGTGTGTGCACAAAAACACAATTAAGCCCAACTTTCTGTGGAGGACAGAGTAGACTACACGTAGTCTTAAAAGCTGTCTTGGTCAAAAGAATTTTAATGTCCATATAACCTTTAGTCACTGATTATTTTTGATGAGGAAACGGTGTCAAGTTGAATCAGTGGAGGTTTTGGAATATTAGGAAAAATATTTTCCCTGAAAGGTTGATCAGGGCCTGGCCCAGGCTGCCCAGGGCAGGGGTGGAGTCCCCATCCCTGGAGGGGATTCAGAGCTGTGAAGGTGTGGTGCTGAGGGAC
>JANHFX010024404.1:0-43348 GCA_027560015.1 Chloroceryle amazona | reverse complement strand
GCCTGGCCCAGGGTGCCCAGGGCAGGGGTGGAGTCCCCATCCCTGGAGGGGATTCAGAGCTGTGAAGATGTGGTGCTGAGGGACAGGGGTCAGTGGTGCCCTGGCAGTGCGGGGGGTACGGTTGGAATTGACAGTCTTAAAGGTCTCTTCCAACCAAAAGGATTTTATGACTCTAACATGAAAGTCAAACACTTTCATGAACAATTTCATACGAGGTTTTGTTAAAGGCTTTATCATGTTGTTGTTGTACAATGTTTCAAAGAACATTTTCCAAATGATTCTTGGAGAGTGGTTTCATGCATTCTGCAATGCGCTGTTTATATCGAATCCAGGATTATGAATGTCTTTGTCTTAAACAGATTCATTTGGAAAGTAGTGAATATTTTTGTAGGAAAGACTTTTTAATGCTAAGACTTGAATTGTGAATGACGCCTTAAGTAAAAAATACAGGTTTGTAAGGGGAACTTTTTGTAATGATAGTGTTATTTCCAGCCAAATCTTTATCATTAACTCTCTGTTGGAAGGGTAAAAGTCGGTGCTCAAACTTCCCCTCCTTTCTTAGCCTTGGCACCATTAAAGCAAATTACTCTGTAACTGTTTTAGAGAAATCGTACCAACCTCTTTTATCATTTTAGAAACTAAATTCAACTGTGCTTTAAAGAAAGGAAAGAAGAAAAAAATAAAGTAAAAAATATGCAAATATGCAAAAATCTAATAGTGAAAATCCTAGGCAGGCAATCAAGTCCTCAGAAAGACTAGGCCCTGCAAAATCAGTTTTACTGAGTTGAAAAAAACTTGGTTCTAAATTCCCTGATATTTCAGATCTTATCACTTTAATTTAGGTTTTTTAGTGGTTACATCTAAAATTAAAATATCTTTTCTATTTTAGCATTAAACTCAATTAAATAGCGATACTTACAGTTCAATAGGCCAATGTTTAAACAAGATTTGAATGTCAATTAAAGTTACAGGCTCATTATCACAGATAGACTTCTTGGATTTTCTGCCATTACTCAATATATATTTTATAATCCATTATACCGAATATTACCACAAGTTATTATTTTTACTATAACCTAAAATATTGGATTCTTTTTAATTCTAAAGCATTAAAATAATTTAATTCATCTTTCATAGATAGACTTGTCATTGTCAAAATCCTGTGAGATCCTTTCCCCTCTGCCTTTAAAGCACTCACTGAAAAGCAAAGCACAGCACAGAGGCACACAAATCTGACCTGGACAAATAGTTACCACTTTCAGCGATGAGTCCTTTTTTGTATCGCAGTCTGTCTCATGGTCTGTAATGCCTTCAAGACCTGTTTTGGGGCAGAGGGGTTGCTGAAGGGTGCAGAGTTGGAGTGGTACCTGAGCCAAAACATGCCAGGCAATTTCAGTTTACTCAAATGTATTAATCTGAGGCAGAAATCAGATTAGAAGGAAACTGGGGAATCTGCATTAATGTATTAAAATGAATGTGTGGAAAGAGAAGAACCAAACAGAAATAGACTTGCAGAGGCAAAGTAGGTGACGCCAGTTGTGGGTTTTCTGCGCATTACTGAAATCTAATGTGCTGGTTCCTACAGATGGCATACTAATGAAAATGAGTAACTCAAGGAGCCATGCAGAAGCGAGATTTGGAGAGGTAGTTTTATGTCAAAGGAATCTTGGTTTCTGGCATGCAGAATGAAACTCCAGGGAACAGAGCAGTGAAATCTTCAGGACGTAGAAAATAATATATGGAGAAAAAGCTGGGTTGTCATTTACCTCTGACTGCTAATGCTGAAGGACAAAGAAAATGAAATTAGGAGAGGTATCTGAAAATTTATAAGTTAGGAGTTAGAACTGACCTTGTAAAAATAACTAAGATCAAAGGAAGGAATATAGAGGGGAAAAAAACAAACCAAACCAAAAAAAACCCAAACAAACAACAAAACTCATTTCTCAAAGTCCAGATTATGTGCATCCTTTGGGTATTTAGAAAATTAGCTAGAAATACTCTGCTGTACAGCTGAGGATTTCTGTATGAAAAGTCATGTTTAACTCGGAAGGTAAGCAAATATTAGAACAAAGCAAATGAAGTGACGATTTTCAGAGGACAGAATACTGAACCTGGTAATTGAAGATCATTAATTTAAAAAGACCAAGGCTTAGTTCACAGAAGGCATTTAAAGTACAGCTGGGGCAGAATATGGGCATTTTATGTCAAGAAGCATAATCCTTGCAATTTTTTCCTGCATGTGAAGAGACAACAATCAGCTAATGCTTCCAAGTGCTCCAGGATGATTTGTCTAAATTCTGATCTTTTCATACACAGGATCACTACTACTGTGTCGTATCTTAGCCTCTGTTTCACATCATGCCCTAGGTGAGATCATCTGCCTGCTTATTCCATGTCCTTGCTATCCAGAAGTAGTAACCATGCTCAGGCCATACCTGATACCCAGAGTCCCTTCTGTCCTGCATCACATGAAATACAGATCTCTGGATGACCGTAGTGTTCTCATTCCCAAAAGAATTCAACGTAATCTGGGTTTGTGTGGCGGGGATATTATAGGCAGAAAATTATGTAAAAGATTCTGAGAAAAGCATGTTGTGTTAATTTTCGAGGGAAACTGGTCAGGAGTTTTTCAGTGGTTTCAAAAGGATTGAGGCAGAATAGTGGGATGAGTAAATGCAGGGTTGATTGCGGTAACCAGACAGTGAAGTAAAAGGAAAGCCATAATGAGCCAGACAGGTGGGGGCATCCTCAACTATGTAATCAAACCCAACAGACAGTAAACTGAGTAAGTTATGTTCAGAATCACAGGGCATCTGTCTTGGTTGCTCTACATGCTTCTTACCAATGATGAATGCGAATACAAGAGTGAAAATTATGCGTATGTTCTTGTGATTTTGACAGCAGCAAATTCTATGTGAGCTCTTGACTGAAATGACTGGTTTTCCTGTGAGAAAACTTGCCTGTGTGCCCGAGTTTCAGAGCTGTCATGGATGTGACATAGTTATCCCCTTGGCTATTGAAGGGTGAGCAACCAGTAGAGCCAGGAGTCCTCACTTCCAAGGGCCTTCTCCACTGACTTTCAGAGATAATTGTCAGACTCTGCCTGATTGTGATTTCTGCAATCTACAATTTCTCCTGTCATACTTTCAACAGGAAGATTTTGGGGATGGTATAAGGTACTCTAGAATGGCTAGGCATGTACGTTTAAATCAGATTTGAACCAGCCTACTGAATCTAATGTGTTTTGACTACAACACTTTATGCAGAAAGAGACAGTACCATTATCCTATCTAGACTTTGAAGGTGTATTACCGTACTCCTCCCTTCTGAATAAAGAGATGGGCTTATAAATTCTGAATCCTCTCAAGAGGCAGAGAACTCCTTGAAGACCAGAGTGTACTGTGTAAGCTTCAAGACCATAGTCCTGTTTTCGTTCAAAACTTAGATAATTAACATTCTGGGGTTTTTTTCCTTGTCAATGCACCAAAAGCTGTGAATGCCATTCTGAGGTATATCACCCCTCTAGACATGACATACCAAGAAATCTAATTGTTATAACAGCAGTTAAAAAGAATGTATGTTAAACTCAGTGAAGTGGTGGTTGCAGTCAAAGCCAAGACTTCTCCCTGTCACTGTGATTCTGTGGTTAATTTAAGAGTAATTAAGACTTTTAATCGTGAGATAACTTTCACTTTGATTGCAGTATTACTCTGAACGCAGCTTGCATTTTCACTACGTTACAAATTGTGAATAGCAGAAAGTAGCTGTCAAAAAACAGCATCAGATGAATCAAGCCTTGAACCAACCTGGCAAGGGACGCCTGAGAGTATAATCTCAATATCCCAGATTTTCATGCTCGGGACCTAAAATGTCCTGTCTATATGGATGTGTGATGACAAGCTGACAAATGTGCCTAAAGTATATTCAAATTTCTGCATGTCAGGAGCAAAAGAACAAAGTGCTTCTGGTACCTCAACAAGGTTCAGAGCGTGGAGATCTTGAGTGGCATGTTATTCAGGAACTCGGATAATATGGAGGATATTTCTTTTTGGAATTTTAAATGATGGCATGAGTTTCTTAAAAAAATATGTGTGATTTCTTGGAATTACTCTTAAAATGTAGATCACGAGAGTATTGACTGCGAAGCTACGTATCGTTCACGTAAAGTTTTCCAAAATTTATATTCAGATCACAAAGTCTAATGCCAGAGTATAATATAATAGCAGTAAATATCAGACACATTTGTTAGACCATCTTGATAATTAGAGAATGTGTTCCCAGGAGAGCAGAATTACTGTAATATATGCTAGCAGGATGTTTGAAAACAACCCTCTTAATAAAGGGAGTTGACAGAAAATACACTGCAAAAGGATTATTGGCAAAGGCATGTAAAGTAAGAGATTTGGCAGGAACTTTAAGAACAAAAAAATATGCATCACTCAAGGGAGAAGATTTCTATCCAGGGAACAAGCTGTCTTTGTAAACAGGATTATATCCATAACAAGCATCTAGAAAGCATATATGAATTCCATCAAAGAAAAATTGTATCCAATGGAAATAAAGGATATAAAGAATGTTTCAATGACATTTACTTCAGGTTGTTGCTCTAAATAGTTAAAATTGTAAAATCTGTTCTATTATTTTTACATTTAATTGTTTATTTAATTGTTACATTAACCAGTCACTTTGCTTCTCTATCCCCATAACAGATGTTCATTATAAAAACTGAATACATTAAGATGATTACATTATTCAAACTCTTTGATAATTCATTTGTATTAAAACCATAAGACTCTGTTGACATTTCCCTAGGGTACATTTGGTGAGGTTAAGCAGGATAAATGTCACAGTTAGTAATGCTGTTAAGATAAAAACCTTGCAAAGGAACTGCATATTATTTCTCTGCTTTATGGTCCTTAACAGTAACTTTTAGAGCTATATTTCCTTTTTAAATGATGCATTATACCTTGAAATGTAAAATAAAAAGACCTGAAATTATGATTCTTGCTCATTTTGTCAGGAATACATGAATAGAGGAAGAGAAATCTTAAAGAAGTATGCATGATTTGTTAAAAAAGTTTTGAAACCAAAATAACCTGCTCTATTTAAGCACAATGGCACTGGTGAGATGTGGAATGGAAGAATGTATCTTAAAAGTCAGATGTGTGTTAATTTCAATGTAAATGCTACAGAATAGAAGGTGAATGATCAAGTCACTGCGATTCCATCAGGAATCTCAAATACAGCGCAGACTTCAATAGTTTAGAATGATCTGTTTATATAGCATCCTGTAGCTGGAATTAGAAGGTTGACCTGTACAGGTCCCTTATTTCAGCCTCCTTCTCAAATCAGGGCTAATTACTAAAATCAGTTCCACTAAAGGGATGCCTGTGCAATTTATGTTAATAATAAGTTTTGAAGTAAATTCAGGTTGCTCATGGCCTTCACCAGGCCCATTTTGAAAACGTGCAAGAGCTGATAATGCCCACAGACTGTCAAGGCCAGGAATCTGATGTTTACGTTTTCCCTTGTGCTCAACTCAGCTGTCCACTGTAGAGACCCATGACCGTCACCTCTTGGTTTCTGTTGTCTCCGGCCAGTGTCTCTCTCTGCCTTCTCTAAGGCTCTTCATTAGGTGGTTGCTTGTGAGCAGATCCCCCTGGCTTAGCCTGGAATCAACAGTTAGACCTGGAATAAACCGGCCTAATTAATGCTCTCAGTCTCACTCCACCATAGGTCCTTGCGCCAAACCCCTTCTGTGGCACTTTGCTGGACTCTTTAGTTTGAGCCATCTCTTTTGGACCAGGGGCCCAGAACAGGATGTGTTGAATACCAGGCAATATTTGCTTGTCTGACTTGCCAGGTAGAGTATGGCAATGCCTGTCAGTGTTCTCAAATACTTAGTTCATACCTTTTCTTTCATCTAAAGGCTCTTGCTCAAACTTCAGTGATGTGTGGTCATTGTAAGAGGTAATTGTTTATGTTTCAGGTACTGCAAGTTTTTTGTACAGTCTTTGTTCAAACAAATGAAGGAGGTGACTTCACCTTATTAAAGAACAAATTGCAACTCTGTCTGGCAATAAGATTAGGTGGATATAGAGAAATAGTTTTGCTTTTTTTATAAATTCAGCAATATTAACAAGAAGGTGCTTAATAATGAAAGTTAATTTCATACTGCTCAGATAGTTACAAGGGGTTTTTGATTTGGTTTTGTTTCTGAGTCACACCTAATATCTGAATAGAACATTAATTATAAATATTACTGATTATCAAACAAGTGACATTTTTGCAGTTGTCTTTAATTGCAGTATCTTTGACTCGCATTAAAATTGATTCTGATAAAAATTTTATTGTTAATAAAAAATACTCATAATTCATTCATTTGTGAAAGGAAGGCCACAATTTCAGGGGCTAACAGAAATGATCAGCCAGCAAAGAACTCAGAAAAGAAATGCAGAGCAGTTGAATAGTCAAGGACCTGGAGATCTTATAGTCTGACACCCCTGCTCAAAAAGCAGTTCCCTAGAGAGGGTTGTTCAGGGCTGTGTCCAGTCAGGTTTTGTAGATCTTCAAACCCAGTGACTCCACAAGTTCTCTGGGAAATGCTGTTGCCGTAGTTTTCCTTTTGTTGCCATGCTAGGCTTTTTTTCTTATGTGTGATTTCCTGTGTTTCAGCTTGTGCCCATTCCCTCTTGTCCTATCACTGATACCTCTGGCAAGGGTCCGATTCTGTCATCTATGTTTGTTTACCCCCCTCCTCTCCCCCTCCCCCCCCCGAGCCTTGACTCCATGAACAGATCCAGCTCTCTTAACCTCTCCTTCTATGAGAGATGCTCCAGTCCCCTAATCACTTCATGACCCTATGCTGGAATCTCTCCAGTATATCAATGTGTCTCTTACTGGGGAGCCCCCAGGTGTACTCAGCACTCCACTATAGGCAAATATAAGTAGACTAATATTTATTTTTATTTTCCAGAGTTATAATGATACAATTTATAGATACTGGTGTTTTATTTCTGCTTTATAATGCTTAGGACTTGGAACGCCATCAGTTATTACCAGCAAGGCAGCCTGTAGAGTGGCACGTAAGAATATGAATTGGTGTTTTGCTGGATGCATGAGGCAACCTTTTCCCTGCACTCAGCTGCCATAGGAGCTCAGCTGGATGTCTTTGTCCAGATTTGACACTCCAAGAGTCATTTGGGAGAATCAACAGAAAATGGAGAGTGGTAGGAAAGGAAGCAGAAGGAAGGATTAAAGGAGCTGTGATTATTTGGGCTAAAGCGGATAAGATGAAGCAGGAATGGGATAAGAGTCTTCAAATGGAAAAAGTAAAGATGGATATTTAGTCAAAGCAAAGTTAGAAACTCATTGCTATTGGGGGAAAAAATGTAGTTGGTTGTTTTTCATTCATTAGTAAAGCTTTCTCTGTAGGAGTTTTAAAAACAAGTCTGTTGATGAAAATAAGTTGTCAAAAAAACCCATGAAAGTTTGCAGAAAAAGGCAATAAATTGTAGTCATTCCACTTATATTTTCTAAGCAGTGTCTTAAAATTTCTGAATTATCAATTCAAAGTCTGTGTTTGTTGTTGTGTTTTGGTTTGGTTTTTGTTTTTTTTTTTACTACTTATGCCAGAGTGGAAGTTGACTGCTTATAAAGTAATAAGTAGTTTGAAAAATTATTGTTCCTTTCAGTTGTTTTTACACATTTCCAAACATGAAACTTTAAAAAACCTATAAAATTCTGTATTTTTCTTTATATTAAATATTAAGAACATGCTATGCAAACACAAATATCGTGGTGGATACACTGAAATGGATATTTATTTTTTTCCAGAATGAGTTCTTCTATTTCATGTAGTGAAATGAGACCTGGGATTTACTTCATTTCAGGAAGGTAATATAACCATTTAAGGTAGATATTTTGCCAGTGATAGGGTCTGATATTAAGAAATGTTCTCTTCTTCAGAAGCAGAGGAGCCAGTGATGTGTTTAAATGGCCCACAAGAAAATACCTCTCAAAGATTTACTATATTTTAATTAGACTGAGATACAGGATTTTGCTAAATATCTATATACTGCAGATGATTATTTTGTAGATATAAAAAAAAAAGTGTTTCAAGATATTCCAATACTTCTCATAGCATTTTTCAGTCTGACCTTTAAATCTCCCTTGAAGGAAATCAGTGTTTGAAGAAAAGCAGATTTACAGAAGACTTAATGATAGTTCAGGAGTTAAATCTACATTGTAAATACAGATGTGTTGTCATCTTGGGGAGGAGTTTAATCCATGATGGTTTTTAAAGTTCAATGAGTTGCAAACCAGAGAATTACAGAGGAGACTATTTTCCTGTTCTGCTCACACTTCTGTTTCACCAAATAAGAGGAATGCTTAGAAATAAGGACAGAAGAGAGGGAGAAGGTCATATCTGCCTAGCCAGTGAAGCCTGGAAGTCAAGTATGGATTTTTCACTCCAGCTAAAAACCAATTTATGACAGAGATTTCTACACATGAAAGTATTTGCCTGCAATGGTGGAGAAGCAGGTAGAGGATATATACAGAGGCTTAGATTGTAGCAGTTTATCGTTTGTGTTGAATACACAAAGCTGTTCTGATTAAGTCTTGATTTGAGTGAAGATGTGTAATCATTAAGATGATTACATTGTCAGCTTTTTTATGTAATTGTTGTGGCTGCTGAAAGGAGAGCACGTTTAAAAAAAGCAGGAGAGACTGTTTTAAAAACCTGTGCATCTTGCAGAAAACCTTCCACATAGAGAATGTCCTTCCAAGCAATAAACTGCTAGCACAACTCTTCATTGCTTCTATTCCACATTACAGCAGATTTTCAGAAAGTTAACAGGAGGTCTGTAAAAACTCCTCGAGCATCATGAATTGAGAAGGTTTTTGGTTCTGTATAGATTTGCAAAGTTATGGAGAGGGAACTTTATAGATATACATTAGAAAGATACATTATAGAGAATCACTCTCAAAATGGTAGGACTCCTGGAGCAGCTGGGGTGATGTGGTGACGTGTGGACTCCATTTCCCTCCACGGATTTCTGTTCCTGGATTCCAGTAACATTGGCCAGTAGACTGTGCAGAGGTGAGAGCTCCTCCTTTTGTCCTGCTCAGATTTCTGTGCCAAATCATCCAGAGCCTGTGTTCCCATTCTGCACTGAGATGTGGACCGTCCCGTTCAGAGGGCCCAAAGCATCGCCCTTTGATCGCCCTTTCCCTCTGGAAGTTGAATGAGTCCTGTTGCAGTGTTACTGCAGTCTCCTTATTTCTTGTGTCGGGTTCGGTCTGCTGTACAGGCTGCTTTATTCTATAGCTGGGTTGTAGATCAGTAGTACAGACCTTACTGTCAAGTAGGAAGTTTTGCAGATTATTTTAATTACAGAACGAACCTTCCTAATAAGTGAAGTGAGTGTTGCCTTTCCAATACACTTATGCTCGGTGCTTGTTCATAATGATGGTGGGTGGAGGTTTACCTTCCAAAGAAAAGAGTATTTCACGATGTTCACTGCACAGCTTTTTATCAGAACCCTGCAGCCATGAGGCAAATCTGTCCAGTGCAATCTTTGATATGGAGATTTGATGGCAGAGTAGGTTACAGCTGAGATAATAAATGTGATGCTTGCTACTACATATAACTTGTGGTTTGCAGGTTGTTTAATTTTATATCTTCTTTCAGTGTAAGAGCATTACAAGTTTATCACTAACTTCTGCCTCTCTTAACAATTCCTCCGCTTTACAGTTGTGTAGGTTTAATTAGCTGCTTCTGCTTCACTTTTCTCATGTCATGTTGTCTTTTTCATTAGATTTCTCTTCTTCCTTTGTGTTAGATGTTTGCACAATTCATAGCTTTAAGCAATGTGGGCTATAATTGGGATCTAAAGTTGGAACATGTCTTCAGTTACCGTTTTGTTAATTCCTTTTATTTTCCTGTCAAAACCGTATGTTGTTATGTGTTGCCAGTGAAGTGAAAGAGAAGTCAAAGGTAATCCACATCAGGTTTTTTGCTTCTAGCAAAGCTTTTTGTCTTTAGACTTGTTTTCTGTTATAAATGTTCTATGAAAGTAGCCATACTATTTTCATTTTGCATGTTACAGAATGCTGGAGGCTTTTAAGCTTGGAAAATCTAATGTATCAATGATGCGGTTTTCTCAAATTCTGTGCAACTCCTTTATCACTCTTTTTCCTTTCACATGAAAACTTTTAGTTTTAAATAATATTAAGCTGGGATACGATTATTGAGGACAACTGAGTTGTAATTCTACTAAAGTTGTTAAGTTGAAAGGGGGAGAAGAAGACAGTAGAAGGCAGGAGCAGCAGACTGGAAGCTGGAGAACATGACTGAAAACAGGAAGGCCAGTCCCAGGGTACAGATAGTTTATCAGGTATATGAAACAGGCTTTGTTTTTCTCTATGCTATTTGGAATGACTGTGGGGACAGATCAAGCTTTGGTTCTGAACAGTGCTATATTAAGGTGGAAAGGTGTGGAGCCAGCAGTCTGCTGCAAAGCTCTAGTCTTATTATGCTGAAATTCTGGAAGATTTAAATAAATTTAGTAGGTAGCTATGGGTGATTATTCTGCTGATCTAAAAATCAAGTCACTTGCAGGAGTAAACTAGAAAAATTATAATAATCTTGTTCCTCATTCATTCTGTGCCATTTTTCACACTATAAAAAAAACAAACCCAACTCTGAAAAACTTCTCTGTAAACCATCTGATGTCTTTAGGATTTGAACATAACTCTGTCATAGTGACAGATCCTTGGCTTCCAAAAATTTTCGTTATGCAAATAGGTGTGCTTTCAGCAAAATAACAGGGAGACCTTGGATGAGTACTGCCACCAGTTTATCCAGGTATAGTGAACTTTGTATGGTTACTGCTTGCGTATTAAGTTCAAACATAGGATTTGTTGGACCATGTAACAGATTTGGACTGTGATAAAGCCATTAAAGTTAACTTAGCTGAAGATAACTACACTGTGAGTTATGAAATTCTAACTCTCTGGCTACTTCTGCTGCTTATGGCATGTTTTGGACTTAAATTTACTTATTTGTTAGGTACTGTAGACTAATTAAGAAAAATCTACAATGCAAAACACGGGGAGATTAATGAAAATTTCTGCTGCTGCCATGTGGGATGATATGTCCTTAAAGTTAAGGATGGAAAATGAAATGGCCTTGATAATGGAAGATATGTTTTCAGTTTTGTAAGGGGTTGAATAGCTCTTCTGATACAGTAAATTAACAACCAGCTGATCTGCTGAAGTGCAGCTTAAAAGGGCTGTGTTTGATTTTGATCAAGTGACTTTTCATTTATTTATTTATTCCTGAAATGGCCATTAAAATGAAATTAATTCCAATGACATGCTTGCCACTGGATGGGAACTGAATCTCAGCAAGTGTTTGGGAATTGGTTTCAAGTTGAATAGAAGCTGAGCAATCAGTGTTTTTCTTTGGCAGTCATAATCCCAGGCAAGCACTTAGACATTTTGACCAAAGCACAGCACGACAACTCTTCTTCCATGGTTTCCAGCTCTGTCTTCTTCCATGGCTGTGACAACAATTCTTACAATGTATTTGGTTCTAAATCTTCTCAACATCAGCTTCAATCATCTTGAAGGTTCAGCTCTTTATGGTTTACTTCAGCTACTTAAGAATGCCCCCGTGATGTTCTGCACAGAGTCCTGTGCTCTGTTTCAGAATCCATGTAGCTGTGTGCTAGACTCAACGAAGTTTCTGCTACCAAACTGTGTGGATTTGCAAAAGGATTGGTTTCTGATTTCAAAAAAAAAAAAAAGGTAGCTACTCAAATTAAGAATATGGGTAAGATTTACAGGTTAAAGAGAATGTCGGGTGTTTTGGTTTTTTAAGGTTTGAAAAAGAAAATTTAAATTGATTGCAGTTGAATTGACTGTTTTGTTGTAAGGTATTTACAGATCAGTTGCATGAAGTAAGTCTCTGGTTCCAATATGAAGATGCTAAAGGATAAAGAAAGCTGAAATTTATATATTTTATACAGTAATAATACTTTGAAAAATGTTTTTTCAGTGTTTTGTCAGTTGACATCTAGATTCAAAACTCCCAACGGGACACAAATATAACAGATACTGGAAATATATATTATCCCGTTAATATTAGTAATAAAATAGTCACAACAACTTTATTACAGACCAGCTATGTATAAAGTTAAATATGAGATTTTAAATAGAAGAAAGAACTAATGTGTTGTTCCAACAAATAAAGGACTGGAAAAATAGCAGAAAAATATGCTGAATTCAAATGCAAAGAAAATTATTTCGGAAATAACAAAAGACTTATTCTGTCTTTGTTATATATTAAAGCAGAACACCAGATTAAATAAGGGAGTTAATTTTCACTTGTAAAAGCAGAAATCTTTCAAAAAGTAAGTAGCTGGTGTAGAAGACGGAGTTTTGAAACCTAGATCACTACTACTACAGTTAAAAATGGGCTTTAAGCAACACACTCGTTGGCTTGGCAGTTGGGAGGACTGGTTTTCCTTTTTATTGATGGACCATATAAAACAAAGATAAATGCTTTTACATTACACTTTTTAAAGTTACTCACATACACATATCTATGTAGCATCTATAAATGATGTGGTACATTGTTGTCCTGGTTTTGGTGGGACAGAATCCTAGGCCACCCCTGGTCTGCAGGCCATCAGCAGTTTCTGGGTAGCCAGGAACTAAAGCCAGGGCAGCTGCCTGGAGGTGGCTACAGGTGCACCCCAGACCATAGACATCACGCTCACTTTAAAGGGGGAATTTTGCTAGGAACAGGGGTTCCTGCTCCTCCTCTTCCTCCCCACCCTGGAGGGGCTCACTTACCATTCTGCTCCTGAGCATCTGCTTTCCTGTTTATAGTGACTGCTGTACATTCTCTGGGCCGAGTATAAATTAATTTACTTTGTATTGGCACTGGTAGTAGTTGTGCTGTTTCTTTAAATCTGTTCTCATTCCAACCCACAAATCTCCTTTCCTTTTGTGATCCCCCTTCTGTGCTGGGGAGGGGTCACTGGGCGATAGAGCAGCAGCTGTAGTTTAGCCCTGGATACGGGCTAAATGGAGACAGACGTGCAGATACATCCCCTGCTCCACAAAGCATTTGCATCGTTTGTTTCATGCCAGGACACTTGCACCCACTTAGAATGTGGGTTCCAACATAAGCATCTTTTGGCAGTGTTTTTACCAGTATTGCAGTTGGTCATGCAACAGCATAGTGTGAATGCTGTGCTAAATGTTACAGATACAGCTGGAGCTCAAGTGTCACTGGATGAAATTCCAGAATATATGTTCATATTCCTGTGCAGAAATATCTGACTCAAATAGTTTTAGTTTAGTTTGGTTGTTTTTTTAATGTCAAGTTATCTTGGTTTAAAAAAATAATTTGGAAAAGAATTGAAATATTGCTTAAAAGGCATCATTGCTAGAACAGGGAAATTGAAGAGTACTTGATTTTCAAAAAGTTGGTTTTGAAGCAAAGAAAAAGGGGCAATGGCACCAATGTAGCATATTTTAGAAGAAGCAGAGTACAGTGGAGTTAAGAATCAGAAAATCACTTTGGGAAAGATTGTGAAAAAACATTTGCTGAGTCTGTTTTGTTCTGCTCCAGTTTCCTTGGCCAGATTGAAATAGATGCAGAGATTGTTAATGTTAGAGAGAGAGGAGTTCTAGCAAGAGCTGTGTCATTACACTAGACATTACATTTACACATCCTGACTGGAGCAAGTGCTGCCAATAATGATAGAAACTTCATACTGGGGGATGCATTAGTCATTAGAGTCCTTCGCTCTGGATAGTCCATGAAGCAACAGGAGGGTACACGATTAACTGGTCCAAGAGAATAGCCTTGCTATAATTGAGCATGAATTGATACATTTCCAATTAAATAGAAGGGTAAACAAAACCAGGTTGGTTACTAAGTTTTCTAATTCCACAAGAGCAGACTGAGAAATTACGGAAACTAATTAGCGAAGTCAACAAGATAGAAGTGCCAAGGAACTTAATGTTAAGGAGCTTTGGATTCTCAAGTCAGGACTTCAAAATCTATCCGAACTGCAGTAAAAACAAGGAAGCAGCAATTTAAAGAATTGGAAATGTCTCTTCAATATCTGTTTAAAAAAACAAATTATCTAGAGGGTAACATATTAAAAAGTTAAGATGGAATTGATCTCCAGAGAGCTCTTGAAGGTAGAATGGTATTGGGATAATGGTGCTACCCCCGATCAGGCCAAATTATGCCTTACAAAGGACATTTTGGCGAGTGGATATGAGCCATAGAAATATGAAGCACAAGGAAAGAAATTAGTACGTAGTTTGATGAAACAGACAAGTGTTCATAAATGAGTTACTTCAAATACATCCCCCAAATTGGTTCTATATTGAGCCTAATTTTAATAAGAATACTGATATCCAAAGGCAGGCAGGTTAGTGGCAGGTTTAAGTCATCCCTGCCTTATTGGCCTCAGAACAGCCTGTTAAGTCTGGCATTCTACTCTCCCATAAACAGATAGTTGTAACAGTCCCAAAAATAAACTCCTAGGTAGTCAAAGCAGTCGAAACAAAATCAGACATTATGACAGACAGATTATTTTACAGTAAAAGAACAGCTGTCGGAGAGATTTGTGATGTGCTTCATACATTCTGATTAGATGAATGTTTTGTCTTTGCCACTCTAACATTTATATTTACTTTTTTTTTATTTGAATACACATAGATTAACAAGTATAGCTTTTAGAGGGTCTTATTTCTTCAATATGGAACACAGTTTAGCTTTTTTTCTCTGATCTCTCTGCTTTGGGCATAAGTATAAAGCTGAATGGATTTTGAAGTTACCATGTTAGAAATAAGGCAGCTTAACTGTAAATACGATACCGTAATGTAAGATGTGAATTCATAACCTACTTACCTTGTCTTTACAACATGTAATGAGTAATATATATTTTGGCATACATCTATCTTTTCTGGAAGCTTTTAGCATCTCTTTTAGTATCTTTCAACAACTCTGTGGATTTTCCTTTACATAGGCAGCTGGTTTTGGGGTACGTTTTCTCCAGATTTACAAGCAGTTCAGTGAAGTTGTCAGGATCAGCAATTCCGAAACAGCTATCATTACAGATAAAATGGGAATTGCAGAAACATCCTCATATATCAGGTCTAAGAGGAATCTTTCATAATTTGAAATTTTAATATTTTAAAGCAGTATATTAGGTCACACATTATTTAAAGCACTCAAATTTATTACGTTCATGCATTTTCTTCCACTGCTACAGAGTATTAAAACCTTGTAACTCTATAGAGGCTTGGTTTGCTTCACGGTGTCTCAACTGTATTCAGATCTCTGAAGTCTTTCAGTCTGCTAAAGCCTGACACCTCATCTTGACTTCTTCCATGGTCTCAAGTTTGCCAGGCTCTAGATAACAGCAGAGAAATCCTGTCTTGCTTGTTTTTTTTTCCCACTACTGAGGAATAGGTAAACTAAAATTACTCTAGCTTTTTGGGCCCCAAATAAAATTTTGAAGAAATTTAAATATTCTCATGCTTGATTTTCTTGTTGAGCATTGGTGGCTCTTTTTAAAGCTATTTCTCTTAGCCATTAATGATAATACTGTTGCTGAAATGGACATGGGAATTGAAGAAATGCCCCAAAGATGCTGTTAAGAGTTAAAAGTTAGATTTTAATGCATGCTATGAAATTATAGGTTATAGTAATCAAAGACTTTCAACATATGAGAAGGAAAATTCCATTTCTACTGTAAAAGGCTTTTAAAGTAGTTTATACACAGGAATAAAAGGTAATATTAAGTTTTTTGAGTCTGAATCCGCTGGTTAGTACTCGGCAAAGCATTCAGCAAACCAGCACCATTGCAATTAAGTATTCATTGCTTTGACAAAATAAGCTGAAAATTAGTAAACAGTCCTTGATATTTTGGGAGACAATTTTGGGTGATGGGGTAAAGACAACTGAAGACCTTCCATTTATATCAACAGTACTTTTTCACTACTATTTCTTACTGCTTTTCAAGCTATACGTGAAAAGAACGTTCTGTAGATCCAAGAAGCAAGGCAAGCTCCTGCAATTTTAGTCACTGTGAGCACACCTTGCTTCTTGGCTATTCCACCACCAGGGATGTCCACACAGTTTCACAGAATTTGATCCAGAATTAGACCCCTCATTAGGTGTATATGTTTCCAGGCAAGTAAATACTTGTCTTAGGATATTGATTGAGCTTCTGTAAAAGCTTGATTTATCAAGGCTTATCTGTCTTCTCAGATTTCTTAAAATGTTCACGTGAAATTTAAAAAATAAGATGTGCTTGATCGTGTTTGTAATATAATAGTCACACATGTAGCTGATTTTCTATCTTTCTGGCCTGTTCTCACAAAAAAACCCTTAATATTTCATTAGTATTTGAAAGACTTTTGAGCTCTAGGAAAGAAAAAGCAAAATTGTTAAGTGTCTTTGGCCTTTATTAATCAAATTATTAGTTATGATTTTAATTGTGAGAGAATAAAAAGGCACAGAAGTGGGGTTTTGAAATTGCTAAATAAATGGGATTATTCTTACACTTCCTGCTGGGGCAGCAGTTAAACACCCTCGTTCTGCAGCAGGGCTACTGTTCGGACTGTAGTTTTTGTCTTAATGGCAGAACTGAATGCTTTATGGGTTGCAATGCAGTGCTTCTCTGAATAATACATCACTGTTCTTTTAGTGCCAGCTCTGACCTTTTCTGATTGAAATTGTAACATATCATCATAAAATAATGTCAGTGTGGTAGAGAATCTTCTGCCCTGTGAAGAGTGATTCTACATATGGATCTTTAGAGTTAGGTGGCTCTGATCATAATGACTCTTCACTTACAAAAGGGTGACACTAACATGACAAACTGTCTTGAAATAACACCAATACACTGTCCTAGAATAAATATGTGCTTTCAAGAGCTCTGCTTCTGGAAATTTCTCAAGATCCAAAGGAGGCAAGCACATACTGATGAGCGCTCTCAAAGGTAAACCCAGGAGCATCTCTTCAAAGAGATTCTGTTGGCCTTGATATTAGTCAGAATGAATATTGAAATGAGGTCTTCCTTTAAAGATATTGGAGATTTTCACATCAAACTGCTCTGAAAGCTCCCCACTGCTCTACGCACATCAGGTTTTTTATATAACAAAATGTATTCTGGACAAAATGCTTGCTGTCATTTTTCCCCAGTGTCTGTCTGGAAAACTGTTAAATTTTCCTGTAGTTTTTATCCGCTTTGAACTGGCACTAGATAGATGAAGAAATTCTTTGGATTGGTTTTCTTGCTGTCAAATAATTTAGTTTTTGCTTCGTGTAGTCCTTTGGTGTATGGCTTTGCAATAAGGCAGTGACTCTGTAGTCCTTTTATTTATTACAAATTCCAGAGAAAGGAAGTGGTTTTCTTTGAAGAAAAAAGTTAAATTAGCATGTATCTGTGCTGGACTCCCCAGACTTGCTCTATAGTATTCCCGTTTGCCTTTCCACTCTTGCCTGCATATAGATAGATATTTTAAAATATTATCTATAGTATTGAAAGAGGGAGAAGGAGAATACAAATCTCTGAGGTGGTACATGGTCCCCAGGGAAGCTGGAATGGTATTTTCTCAAATATCAATAACTTCAAGATCTGATTTTTAAAAATATTTTTACCTTCTTTCCTTCTTCCCTCCCTCCTGTGTGTTTATTAGTAATTTCTGTCATTTAAACCACAGTCAGTTGATTGTGAAACTGCGTAGCGCTCGGTGTTGCACAACACATATAAAAATTGTCTATGACTTACAGAACTTGTATATATGAGTTATGAAAAGAAGCCCGGTGAAATTTTTCCTTTCCTTTTTTCCCTTCTCTATCATGTCATGCCTGCACTTAACCTTTACTTATTTAATCCCACTTTACTCATAATTGCATGCTCTCTACTCCATTCATTTGGCATCATTCAATTTTTGTGCAATCTTCATATTTTTGCAGTATTGGAAAGTAATCTTGCAAAAGTTTCTGATGTTTCTTCTGCTTCCATTATGACACAAGAATAAAAAATATCACCAAGGAAACAGTAGACTTCAGAGACAATTTATTCTTTTAAGTCAGACCAAAGTTTAATTTAGATGAAAATCCTGGAAGACATAATTCCTCACAAAGTCAGTAATGTTCTTCTCATTACCTGGTAATGATAGTCTAATTCTATCAAAAGGAATTTTTAATAATATAGCTGCATGTCTGAAACTTAACAATTTAGAATGAAGATGACACTATCCAAAAGCTTAAGAAAACACATTAACTGAAGCTGGAATATATCACCAACAAAGAACATTGTCATTTTCTCAACTAATATTTCACCCTTCTAGCCTCATCCCAATATAGCTTTTACATTTTTAGGTTGTAGCATATAAGTGATCAGATAGTCCAGTCCCTCGGAAGGGGCAGGAGAGGTCACATTTAGAAGTTTGCTTTAACTTGTAGCATTCTTCCTTGTTTTCTTTGTATCTCTCAAGTACTGTTCTGTTTTATCCTGTGTAGCTTTACCATATGAAACACTGTGTTACTGAGACAAGTGCTAATTCCCGGAGATGGGTTAGTCCTTAGTTAATACTTGTACATTGTCCATCGCAGTGTGTCTTACAGGTTATTGCAATCAGGTGGCGACTGGTTCAGGTTTAGGTTCCATACTGAACGAGGAGAAAGACACATGACAGTCTTTACAGATTGTGCTGCATTGTCTCGCCAAGTATGAAGATGTCAAAAGTCAGGTGTAATAGAAACGTACGGTACCGCAGTGATGAAATAGGGGTCTGTACAGTGAAGACTGTTCAAATGAACAGTTTTATACAACTAAAGAAGGATGTCAGCACTGAAACAAATAACACATCAAATAACTGCAGTGTCAAAACATACAGAACTGTAACCTTCTTATAGAATAGTGTATGAAAACCCCATCGTAGTAGAAAAACATACTAAAAGGGATGTGTTCTTTCTTTATATCATTAAAATGTGTGAGTACTTAAAACTGCAACCAGAAGTCAGTCTTGTGAATCGATTTGCAGCTCTGACATGGCTGGATTTCAAAATGTTTGGCTTATATTTCAGGTTATTAATTCGATAGTGTTAACTGCATTCATAGGCTACAAAATTTCAGCTTGAGTTATAAAAAATTTGTTGGTCTCCTCTAAACTCTAAACCACACTTGGTAAAATGGAAATCTATCAAACTTCTAATCTTCAAACTATGAAATTACTATTTTTTTAGAACATTTTTCCTTGTATTATTATTTCTCCTTTTTTAAAATCAAAATATGGGAAGGTTCCAGTTCTTTTTGATTATTCTTCCATACACTGAGTTAATATAGAAAAGGCTGAAAGTTAACATTTCATTTTACATTCCTTTAATAAAGAAAATAAATTTTGTGATTCATTTTATGGCCCCTTAATAGTGCTACACATTGGCTACAGCTCAGGCAGAGCTGAATTTTCTTTGGAATGACAGAAATTTAACCTTAGAATGTAACCCTTTATAAGCATATTCTAACAATATTCATTTTAAAGCCTGAGTTTTCATTTTAATTTAGTAAGATGTCTTGCCAGGAAAATTAAATGTGAATTCCTTCCAAGTAATTTGACACTTTTTTTTTCCAATAGTTATTCTGACCACGTTAGTGTAAACTTTTTGTTTGCCTTTAATGTAGTCTTCACCCATCTCCTGCACGATTTAAATAAGACACAGACATGTTTTGATGAAGTATCTGCATCCTCTTGCAAGTGAGGACTCAGACTATGGAGAATGTCTGTCCCTTCACTTAAAAATAGGCTAGTCAGTAATAATAGTAACAAAGGAGGAAGCATCTATTGTACCCATGACAGCACTTCATCGTAAATATTTTGTAGATCTGTAGTTTTTGTGGTAGTGATAGCTCTTCCCATAGTCACGTCTTGAGAAGTCTTTGCTTATCACAGAATAATTCTTTCATAAGACACTAACTATTTATCTCGGAAAGGTTGAAGCTGAAACCTGTAAATTTAAGTAAGACCTGTGGGACTGATGCTGCAATTATTTCCCTTTGTAAATTCTTATTTTCAGTCTGTTTCTTCATTACGACTGAAACTGTGCTCTTGTAGGAAAAACCCCACCATGGATGTAAGGCAGGTTTGTGAGTTGAGAGAGCACTGCTTAGAGGAATAAGTAAAAAATAATCCAATGAACTGGTGGTTGCATGCAGTTTATGTATAAACTTTTAAGAGGTGAAATTTTAAAGCCGATAGTGTGTGGTGAAACATGACCCATCTGTGTTTTGATTGTAGTGTTAATTCACTTCTGGTTTGTTCCAAAACAATTAGTAATGACTGAATATTTGCAGAACGTACCCAAGGGAAAAAAAAAAAAAACAATCTGAAATTCAATTTTGGATATCTAAACATGACAAAATTTTTATTTTGTTTTTGTTCCACATGGGTCAGCTTAATATTTAGCTGTCTGGTTTAGTTCTCTGTTAGGAACAGTGAGTGAGATTTGCCAGTTAGTGTATTTTGTTCTTTACATCAGGAAAAGTTGTGTGTTGATCTTGAAATACAAATCCCGGAGAAATGTGGTTTATGTTTGTATGTTTGGCTTGATTTTATATATTCAGGAGTTCCTTATGAGTTCATTACGCTGTCTGAAATCAGCTCCTAAGAGAGATGCCTTGATGAAGGAGCCTTTAGAGTTACTACACAAGAGATGTGTTTCTTCACAAATGAGAACAAATGCCATGTAGTTTGGACACTGTTGACATAAAAGGTCCTGTTGTGTTGTAAAATATTCATTCTGGGTAACTTTTAACAAGCACGCAGGCTAAAATATTAACCTATGGAAATAATTCAGTGGATAATCCTGAGTAGCAAGAAATAATTAAGCTAATTTAGTGACCTGGAAAGAGGCTTAATTCTCAGTCTCACTGTCCTTACTTTTGCTCAAACAAAAGTGATACTAACTTAAAAACTATCACTTATTTAAAGCTGTTAAAGTGAAATTAGGATTTTGCTAAGTTTTTTCAGGCAAAACTGGGCCATATTTTTTTCTGCACTATCATAGATATCCGAGACAGTTGAAATAAACAGTGGTATCTGAGGGGATAGAGGTGATGATCATGAGGAAAGCAATCAGAGAGACTTCCAAGCATCCTTGATTAGTAGAGGGCAAATACATTTTAAAGGACATAAATCTAAGGAGAAGTTGTTGTGAAGTGGAAAACTGCCTTAGTAGCAATATGTTTGGAAAATCAACTTTGGATTTATTATAGTTAAAAACCCTCAGGCTCTCTGCCTAACACACATATGATATGGAGAAACTTAACAGATGCTTTACTAAGGGACTTGAATATAAATCAGTTTAGGAGCATTAATCTGTGCAGAGCTGAGTTTAGGTTTTTATCTGAAGAAAAAACTTCTGAATTAGAGGAGTTAAACAAGTGTTATTTTCCACTCATCCCACTGTGAATTGCATAAGGTTTTATAATATAAACTGTTCAGGGAGCAAGATATCTCTGGTAACATTAAATCTGTGTGTGGATAGCATTGATTCAGCATATTCCTACTGGATATGACTGTATTTTTGTAAACATCTCTTCTACTATCTCCATAATTTGCTTCGTCAGCTAATCTTTTCCCTTTCTGTGAATGTAAAAAATAGAAATATATCATTTTAATATGATGATAGACAACAGCAATGGTTCCCCTTCCATGCTTACTGAGCCACTGTGTGCACAGTGCCAGAAGTGAAATTTGGCAGGTTTGCAATTAAACATTAACTCTCCTAAGCACCACCTTTCATAACACAGTGAAACATTTTAGAAGTGGAACTACTTTTTTTGTGATTGCTTTGAGTTGCTTGTTGAGCGTGGTATTATACTGGACAAAACATTCTAAGAGTTATCCACAGTGAACCATTTTGAGGTACAGGGAAACTACAGTTTTAGGTAAAAATATTTCAAGTGTTGCTTTTCAAAATAGTATAAAATAGAAACAATGCTCTTTGTTTCTCTCGGTCTTCAGCCGTGTTAGAGATTCTACCTGTTGCCCTCTTCTTTCGCTCTGATTCCTTTTCCAGTTCACTACTTCCCACAAAATGACTACAGGCAGGAATCACTCTGTCTTCAGCACTGAGAATTCAGAAGTGGTTACAAGAATTTGCTCTTCCCTTGTTATATTTTGAGGCCTGTTGTTGCTTTTGGGATCATTTCCAAGCAGTTTTACTGTTCTTTTCAGCCATTCTGGGTCACTCTACATTTCTCAGCATCATCACTTCAATGTCTCTTCCTTTTAATTGACATTAGCTTATTATTCTAAACTAGTCTTGTATATTAGTTTATAAACCATGGTGTGTGTGGTTTCATAAATGTATATTAATTCCAGAATGTGGATAGGAATTGTAGTATTAAAAGTTGTGTGGGATTTTTAAGTATTCATATATTTAGGTTGTAGTAGAATGATAAACGGTAGATATTTCTGGGTTTAGGCTTTTTCATTTTTTATTTGATTCCTTTGAATTGCTTGTTGAGTGTGGTATCATGCTGGACAAAACCCAAAACAATTAGTATTATCCACAATGAAGCATTTTGAAGTATAGTAGTAACATTAGAAATGGGAGATTAATGGACAAAATAATATACATTATACATTTTTGCTTAAGGGTTCAGCAACATGAAGCAAGGTTAAGATGGAGAAATCTAAATGAAAATGCAAGAATTCTGCAGCTTCCTGGAGGAGAATGCCAAGAGAATACTAAAAGATTTATTTCTGGAAGGATCATGTGTATTTCTGTCGCCACTAAAAATGTGTGTTTCAATGTTCTTTTGATACTGTAGAATTAGGAAGAGCCTTTATAAAAAATCCTGATTTTAATTTTCTTTTTCTTGCTCGAGACTAGAATTGGAATCTTTTGCTCTGACCTTTTTAAGTATCTTACTCTCTGTGCTTATGTTTGTTATGTCCATGGAGCAAAACCTAAAATGTATCCATCACAAATCCATAGCTGGTTAGCAGGCTTCGTCTTTGTCATGTCTTAGCAGCAGACTTCCCCTATAAACGTGTTTTACTGATGACTGAACTGTTTTCATCTGTTCAATTTGTAGAAAGGAGGTTTCTTTTCATAACAACATTATTAGCATGATAAATGGTTGTGAAATGAAGTATAGATTTCAGACAAGATTTAAGTTTTGAAAAAAGCCAGGAAGGAAGAAATTCATAGCAGCATACCAGGCTTCAGAATCAGTAAAATGTAGGCTTGGAAGCATCTCTGGAGACCATCTGGTCCAACCTTCTGTTGAAAGATTATCCTTGTCAAGCTAAGGATAGAGTATTTCTAGCAAGGGAGATTCCACTACTACTCTGTAACGTATTTCAGTGTTGTCTTTCTCTTGATATGTATTGTTTCCTTATTTTCAGACCGTTATTTCCCCTGAAAGAACTTAAACCCATTGCCTCTTGTCCTTTCAGTGTGCATCTTTATGAAGAGTACCTCCATCATTTCTTTAATAACCTTTTGGGTACTGGAAGCTTGTGATTTATCAGGTTTATCCTCAAGCCTTCTTTTCCCTTGGATGGACAAAACAAATTCTGTCATCCTTCCTCCACATGCCAAGTTCTCCCAGCATCTGCTCTCACTGACTCTCTGTTGAACCTTCTCCATTTTTTATGGTATCTTTGAAACTGGGGTGGGGGAATGGACAAAATGTTTCAGGTGTGGCCTGAGATGTGTTGAATTGGGTGGAACAATCACATCCCCTGATCTTTGTGGCTGTTTTCTTGCTCATGTAGCCCAGGATGCTGTTGACAGTCTTGGCTGCTAAGGGCATGTTTCTGTCCTGTGCTGAGCTTGCTATTCACCAGGACTTCCAGGTCTTTTCCAGGAGGGTAACTTCTCAGCCCGTACAGTTGTGTATGATTATTCCATCCCAGGCGTAGGATTTCACATTTATCTTTATTGAATCTCATGCAGTTCTTGCTGGCCAGAGTCTTCCAGCCTGTTGAGGTTTTTTTTAACTCCCGGTTTAGTATTGTCTGCAACCCTGGTGAGATTTCATTCACTCCCATCATCGAGCTCATTCATAAGGATATTGTCTACTTTGTGGATCTAGTGCTGATGCCTGAGGAGTCTGACTGGATAGGAATTCCTTCTAGTACACATAAATACTTATTATATCCAAGTGTGAATGCAGACTGTGCTAACTCCTTGTCAAGGTGAAACCCCTGTCAGCATCCCTCTCCAAGTGGAACGTGGAGCTATACAGCCAACACAGAGGAGTAAAAGAGGAAGTTCTGGGTGTATAAGCAGTTGGGTTTCTGATATAACAATAAGACCATAAAAACTGTAAATAGATCAGATTCTTTTCAGTTTTACAAGAATACAATTTAGTTCAAGTATTCGCAATAAAATGAGAAGAAATAATGCACCCTACCTCCTGCTTCTTTGGACAGTTACCCAAGATTGGTAAGACTCTGCTTCCAGGGTGATGTGAGTCTCCCTGTTGACATAAGGATTCACATAGCAGTTCTCAGCTCTAGGCAACTAGGGGCAAGGACTTTCAGATCTGCCATCTGATGTTACTTGGCCACATTTAAATGGGCTAGAAGCAGGAAGCCTAGCCATGCTAGGATCTGTTGACTCTGATGGATGTCTCTTTCTTCTGCTTTGTGCGGATACTCAGCTGGCCTAAAAATAATACGCAAAGGTACAGGGGTTAGGTTATCACATGGATTATAGTATATCCAGGTGCCAGAACACATTTAGCTAACGTATAATGTGAATTAAAGTCCTCTGGAGATGTTGAGGAGCGTCATGCAGAAAAATGAACCATGTTATTGTTGGGAAACACAGGGAATCACTGCAACTGGTTCCGTTTCACTTGGATACCTCATCCCAAATACTGATATGTTGATTAAAAAAAATGTTCCTTCCTTCTTTCTCTACAAGAAGTCCCAGTATTTTTTCACTCACTTTGAAAAGTGTAGCAATTTAAACTCAAATTATGTCAGACATCCCATTGTTCATCCAAAAAAACCCCCAAAACTTTAAAACCAGATTCATAACATTGATATCCTAAGATGTGCCTCCAAGCCTGCCTTTGGAGATGTTAAATTTCTATCTCTGTGAAAAAAAATCAGTTTATCTTTGTAAACATAACTGAAGGCTTTTATTGAAAGAACCAGTGCATTTCATTATATGTTATTTCTATACTCCCTTTTCTTAGATTTGATAATTAATACGAGATGCCACTGCATTTCTTTCTGTAGTGATTTTAAATCTCCTTTAGTAGTTGGTCAAAGAAAATGAAGATTTATTTATATACTTGATTTACCCCCTATTGCGTGTAACCTTCACACAGTAATCAATTCTGCTATGACTATGGATCTTGAGTTTACCACTCAAAGGTCAAAAGTGAGAAAAATTGATCATCTGTTGTATACCTGTATATCAAGATATATAGTCTTTCTTCAGCGTGCCTCTCATTAACATTTCTAGAAAAACGTTCTTTTAATAGAGTTTTGTCAGCTAAGTCTAACATCCTAACTTTTTCGCTGGAATTATCCCAGAATTTCAAAAGTACAGTTGGAAATTACGTCAAGCTATTATTACTATGAGAGGAACCTGTTAGTTACAGAAAAAGAAATCAACCATTATGTCATTTAGAAGTTTTTACAATTAAAAGTTTTATTCCTAGAGGAACTGAAAGACAATTAAATGAAATGCTAACAACAAATTAAATGCTTTATAGGTCAGTCATCCCATTAGGTCTCTTTAGGGAAGCTGTTCTCATATAAAGCATGCCATAACCTATTTGCATAATGATTCTATCTTAACTGTGCCTTCTGCTCTTTTATGGTGTGTTGTTTATCCTCGTGCATGGCTGATATAGTAGAATCGCAAAGAAAGTAAAAGCTGCTATTTATGGCAGACAAAACATTGCACCATTCAAATGTATTATGCAGGACAGTACCCAAACTGCAAATACAATTTAACACACAGAGGCATTCTACTCCCCCCGCCACTGCAGTAGCTTAATTGTTTGAATTATATACACTGTTACCATCATTGTTTTTGTAAGATTATAAACACAAAAGCAGTTCCAGCTAGAGGATGCGGAAGCTGGTGAAAGAAAATAAAAGGTTTCCAAAGACAGCACTAATGGTCTGAGTTTGTTTGAAAAAGCAACACCCTTTCTGTAGGGGGAAAAGGGAACCGCTTTTGAGAAATGGCCATCTCTGGTGCACCTGGACACAAATAGTCTTTCAGATTTTTTGAGGGAAAGGAATTTCATAAAATGAGTCTTGATTTCTGGCTTTGGATTGTAGCCTAGTTATTTACAAGATTGGCTTTGTCTCCACGGGCAGAATGTGAGTAGCCAAAAGCCTCGGTGTACAGTCAGAAAGCTCTGTCTTTTCCTAATGTAGTTTTTTTCTGTTGTTGGTTTGGTTTGGTGGGGTTTTTTTGTTAAACTGTGTTGTTTTCAAAAGGTAGGGAAGAGATGTGAACAAGCTTCTATTAGTAGCATTTGAACTCAGAACAGTGTCAGTTTACTTCACCAGCTGTAGGGACTTCCTGATGCTTATTTTCCTGGAAAACTAATTTAGTCACTGCCTCGTGTCTAACTTCAGGAAACTAGTGAAGAGTCCAGAAGGACACGGTGTCTTTGCTCCACTGTCTAAGCAGAGCTCCTGGATCTATCTCAACAGTACCAGTTGCATGTGCAAGGTGTTGGATGTGTATTTTGCGGGCTGTTCCAGACTTGCTGTGCTAAAGCTATAGGACCAGAAGTCCTTAGCAGCACAGTTTCTTGCAGTTTACCATCTTCAACCACTTAACTACATTAACCATTAGACAGGTTTCCTTTATCATCAAGCCATCTATCAGTCATAGCAAACTGTCTTGACCAAGCTTTCCCAATATTATAGACTGCACTGCAGCAAAACTTCCATTTAGGTTTTCACAGATAGTAAATTCTTTTGAGTATCTGACTAATTCCTGAAACTTCTTTTGTTTGGGAACTCAAAGAGGGGTTACATTTTCAAAAAGACCAGGTACTCAACTGTTCACAAGACCTTCAAAACTAGATATTAAAAAATAACAATCTAAAAATGGCTTTAGCTAGGAGAAGACTCTCGGATTGTTAAGGAAGAAGGTATCAATTCTTCTTAATGTTTCAAGCATCACGTTGTGTGTAGCCTTTCTGCTCTTGTGTACATGCAGCCATGAGCTCTAGACTATCTTGGGCTATAAGCAGTGCAAGCACAGTTTTAAACTATATTCTGCCACTCACTGCAGACTTTTCCCTCGGGTGTCTTGGTCCTGTAGTTGGTAATACTCAGATAAGCCCCTTTTTGTGGAACTGCCCTGGATTCTGTGCCTGGAGCACTGCTGATCACACAATTAAACTGATCCTGCTGGTTTTTCTGGGGAATGTGGATTTTGCTTTGTACGGCAGTCTCTTCATGGATGTGATCCTCTCTTGCTATTGGCATGAAGCTTTATTACTTTTTCTCAGACCTTCTTGAGAACATGTCACCCACGCTACAGCCAAGCATAAATCAGCATCAATTCCAGTTGGAAAACTTCAAGACTGGATGTAGATGTATCAGACACAGCCAATATCTTTACTGCTGTTAGCCAAAACACAGATCTTGCTATATATGTTTTGCTGGAGTATCAGCAGGATTTGGACTCCTCTCTGTACGAAATCCTTGGAACTTGAGAATTACCTTATAAGCTTTACTTTAATGAATATTTCTCTTTCAACTAAATGTGCATTTCTCAGCATGAATATGACACAAAAAAAATCATGCAAATTAATTAAGACCTTTCCTCCAGGGACCTGAAATAAGTTCCTTCTGTTACTAAGGAACTTCAAGGAACATCCTCTGGTGGACCTGAGCAAATTAAGAAGATAACTTCTGCTGTTCTGCTGTCTCAAAACTACTCCCTCTCAATATATATCCAGTATTTACCTTTCCTCTTCTTCCCTCTGTCCCTTCTTTCCTCTTTCCTAGCTGTGGCTGTATCGACTATAGAGTTCAGTTTTCTTTTTATTTTTTTACATTCCTCTTCTAGCTAAGTGCTTCAAAATAAGACTTCACTTATTTCTTTAGTTCATCTATAGCTAGAACGTTTGTAGCATGCCTGAGATAGGTCTCGTTAGGTCATAGGTACCTTGCTGCTGTAGTCCAAACTGTTAAGTAATGAATAGATTATCTAACTTGAATTTAAATGTCTCCACTGATGGATGGTCCTGTGACCCTTCCATCTGTCAGGAATAATGTAGGTATTATCTTCCCAGTTTTGTCCATGATGCTAGACAGTAACCCTTTATGTTCTATTTTCTGTGTGAGGCCAAGTATTCAGATGTTGAAATAAGTTCATAAACTTTTTAATGTCTTCTTTAGCTTACCCAACATCTAATTGTTCAGAATACATTTTAATTTTGCATAAATCCATCATCCTTTATGCTAATGAATATTTGCTTATTTAGTGCACCTTTTTTTTTTTTTTATTCGAGTTCTCTTAGAGAAAACACTTGCTCTTGGTACAATAAGAAAGAAAGGGCAAAGCAGGAAAACAAATTGCCACACAAAGTACAGGCTGGGGCACATTCTGCTAGATTATGCGTCTGCAAAAGACTTACTCTGGCAGTGCATTATAAACAAGACTTTCTCAGGGTTAAAGTGATCAAAATCATTGTGTGCATAAATTTTTCCCAACTGCTTTAAGACAAAGCATGCTTGCTGAAGCTCTATTTTTGTCTATAACATGCTGCATATTTTAGACAATTATTACGGAAAGCATATCATAATTGATGTGATCAGCCACTGCTTTTAAAAATGGATTGTCTAGCAATTAATTATTTCCAGGCTATCTCTGTATCAGGACATGATTCCAAATGCAGTTTATGCATGAGATACCATTCTAGAAGTATGTCCAAATGCTTGAATTTACTTAATTTGAAGACAGAAATTTGTGTCAACACCTTGAAAGATTGTAATGTTATGGCTGCTATTACAAAAAGAATGTTCTGCCAGGTTTTGATTCATCAGTATTAACACTTAGCATTCAGAGCAGCACAAAAAAACCCAGGCCAAATGTTGCAGAATCTCAACGTTTTCCTCTGTTGATATCAGCAGTGTCTTACCAGTTTTAACACAGTTCATTAATGAACACCCCATGCCAGATGTGCCCCTGTTTAAATGCCTAAAAATAACTCTTAAGTTGTTCCCTAGCAAATGCTAAGCTGACATAAAGATGAGCTTATGGCAATAATTATATTGCTGCCTTTAAGGTTTATGTTGCGCTTGCAATTGAACACACAATTTGGGGTTTTGATACTGAGAATGGTCTTGAGGCTACTACCCAGGAATATTAGAGAAAAGTTACGATGTAAAGAGAGAAAGGCATATAATTAATTTTGTCTAAGAGTTATACTTAAAGTAGTGAACAGACGGACAGTTTTTAAATCTGAAAATCCTATCACTTGCCAGCTGTATTATGTCACATATAGCATGTCTGGCTTGAACACAGAAAAATCCTCCTTGAAAAGTTAGCAGGTATGAGGGATATTTTGCCAGTTCTTTCTACTGTCACAGAAAGAGAAATTGCTGTTTCTAAGAAAACAGCATGTAGGCTGAGGGAGAAGCTGAGATTTAGTCTTTGTTCAGGGGAGGGAGGGAGAGAAACACAGGAAGAAATAAAATAAAATAAAACAGAACCTTAGTGAGGCTTCTTCCTGATGGTTCACTGAACACGTAAAACATCTAATGTGTTTTGAAGTACATAGATTCATTTAACTAGTTCCATTCTCTTACGTGCTTTTAAAATATTTGTTGAAATTTAGGCCCATTTTCCTGATATGCTTTTCAACCCATGTATGCGATGCATAGAGATAATCTCAGGAATGATAGGTGTTACCCCACGATAAAATAAAATCTCTTGTAAGTAGTATCATCTGTGTTTGTAAGGAGACTATTCTGCAGTGTTTCTGACAATGACATCCAATGCGTAATGTGCATTGCCAAAGACAATTTGCATTGTTGCTCTTCTGGATTCCTCTGCCTTCAGGGAAGACATGTTTATAATTTTCCAACTCTCAGTTTACATGCTCAAGGAAACAAACAAAAGGAATAGTCATCAAATACTATCAACTTGTGGTTGGTTATATCTTTATTACTTTTCAGCAAAAAGAATGTGAAGATCTTGTTGACATCCTCTTGTAAGCAAAATACCAGTATTCTCAGTCCACTATATTGGCTGTGGAATTTTGGGTCCTCTCTCTCTCTAATATTTATTTTGTGAGTAATTTTTAATGATTCATTAAACAGTGTTCCAAGGTAAATACCCAAAGTGTATGTGGCACAGTCAGCTTCTTTAAAATATCTAAATGGGAACTAAAAGATATAGAAATAACTAATATATAAACTGGGAATATTACAATTGAAGTAGATGTAAGGAAACAAACTTTGAATGATCACTCCCTGGTCTGTCAAAATTTCCCCCCACCCTGCCAAGTTTGTAGCTGGAAAGATTGTTTTGAAAGAGCAGTGGAAAGATGATCAATAGAAAAGTAATGGTGGAAAACAGAGAGTAACGGGTGTGGCCAACTGGCCCATCATTTCTACTTCTATCCCAAACATGTTAGGAAATCATGTCTCGGCAGGAGAGTCATCTCCTGTCCCTGCTGTGGCTGTGACAGCGTCCCTGAGGCTGTTAGGAAAATGTCCATAGGATTTTAATCCTTTTTACAATACTGCTTTTTAAAATAACAGCAAGTGACGACTCAAGGAATAGATGCCAAGAATCTGCTTTTCCTAGAGCCGAGTGTCACTAAACACATCATGTATTGGAGAACTAAATTGAGATCCATAGGGGTTAGCAATGTAAATGGTGTCATAGCATCCCCAGGCACGACACTGCTGTCCTGCTGGGCAGTGCGGGCTGTGTGGAGCAGTGCTGGGGTAAGCTGGTATGGATGGCTTTGGGATTTTTCTGTTGGTTTTATTCCTGTCTGCGCTGTGCTGTGGAACAGCCCCTGTTTGCATGACACTGCTGGTCACAAGATCCCAAGCCAGCTGCTGAGACCACAGATTTGAGGTTGTCCTGTAACCTCAGTCGCACATGTCTGTCCCCACTGACAGTTTCCCTGAGGAATTTTTCTTATAATTCATCCTTGAGGAGTAGTGAGACTCATCAAACTGTGTATCTGTAGTGCCTGCTTTTTACGATGATGTTTATTTCTTAAGTACCAGAAGAAGAAAAAAAGAAACAGAAAAAAAAATGTTAGAAAAGCCTATTCTTTCTATAACACTGGTGTATGTGATCATTATGGTGATGGTCATTAATTTGACAGAAGATGATAAAGTACTTTGTAATTACATTTCATCTACCAAAGACTTTGCAGGGGTTAGATATATGAAGAAGTAGAATTTTAGAATAATTTAAGGTTTTATTATCCAAAAATGGGATTGGAAAGAGGAAACTTTATGCATTGTATCTAAATTGCATATGTTGAAGAAAGAAATGGGGGGGTGTGAATGTCCAGGGAGGTCTTTTGCAACAGCTTGGATACAATAAACAGAGTAAACACCTCTTTTTTATGCTTATTCCTAGTATTTCCACAAATCTGGGAAGGAAAAGTAGCTGTAATGTCCACTACTTTTTAAGTTCAGATGAACAGCCTCAAGATAATGTTTATGGAAATGTAATTTTTAATGAGTGAAAGTGCCAATGGCAGCATGAAAGCCTTATGGTATCTAACAGATAACAACCCGACAGTTAAATGTTTACACAAACCTCTTTGTTTTCTCAACAGTGTTCCGGTGCTTAATCTTTAATAACAAACAAACAAAGTTTAGACGTAGGAACACTTTTGAGAATTAATCTGTTGTATTTTATTTGCAGCTCAAAATTGGTGGTCAAGAACTAAAGGAGGAAAAAAGGGAAAGAGGGAGGCCCCAGTTTCATCTGGTTTTAAGCCCAGATGAAATTTTAGCACATGCCGAGAGTCTAGCTGTCCTGCCACTGTTTTTGACTTCTCAGATCCCTCTCTGTGTAGCCAAGAAGTGTATTTTGACAACAGCTAATCCTTAAAAAGATTTAAGATTAAAATATCCTTCTGAATTGCATTGTGCAACTCTAATACTGGTATTGGTAGTGGTTACAGTGAGCTACTTCTAAAATTCTATAATGCCTATCAATAAAAGTTTTTCAAGTTGGTTTATATGCTCTATTGCCCAAACACTGTCCTTGCACACACTTCCTATTAGCTTCCACAAAAAAGAATGTCACTGTATGGGCTCCTTCAATGAACTATAGGTGATCTTCATTCATTCTTGTCCAGAATAATTCTGAAGATTTAGTATGGCAAAGAAAAATTGCAGTTAGAGATAATACAGTGTGTTGACTCTGAAATAGTAATGAGAAAACACCAGCTGTTAAGGAAAAAAAAGGCATTCCCTTACATGAGAAAAGGGGAAAAAAACATCTGGAGATTTGGAGTTATCTATGAATTCAGAGGTGCAATCTGAAAATTCCTCTGCTGGCTCCATTACACCCATTACCTGTCTTCCTTTGCTGCCCTTTTCCAGCTGAATTTTATACTATTTCTTTCTGGACTACTCTTACTCTCTGCTTCATTAGCTGCTAATGAGTTGAGATACAGAACAGCATGTCCTCTTCCTTTATTCTTTCCTAACAGTTACTGAGGTGCTGGGGGCTTTTTTTTTGTTCTTTTCTTTAGCTAGAGGGTTGGTGGTTTGAGAGGGAGAACTAGAGGTACCATCTTACATGATGCCCAGCTTGATGTTCACATATTTAATTGTGCTTATAGAAGAATTTTTGATTAAAATTAAAATTATCTTGATTCTTTTAAATCACAAAATCTGTTTGCTTCTCTTCTCGATCTTTTTTCTATTCAGAGCTTTAATATGTATGGTCTCATCATTTAAGAACATTAATGAAGGTAAATTGAACTATTCATTTTTAGTCCCTGTTCTGATGGTGAATAGCACTGGGAATGGTGTTTCACAGCTCTTCTGCACGTCCATTTACAGACTAACTTTTTAATTATTTATAAAAAAGGGTGTTTGGGAAAGGATTCTATAAGGAAGGTTTTAAGGTTTGGTGGTGTGATTCTCAAGGCAGGAAAAAAGACAGAAAGAGCTTTGAAATGCATCCTGTTTTCTAGTCCCTCCAAAACAACAACAAAAAAGGCAGTAAGAAGATACAGGCTTCATAAGATCTGCCATTAATGTGGGCAAGTTCTACCTAAACGATGTCTTGACTGCGATTGTGGCAGGTGCAGCTCCCCCAGCAGATCAACCAGACAAAGCAAACAGGCTGTGCTGGAGCAGTTTGAGCCCACGCCATTAAACTGCACCTCCCAGTGCTTAACTGGAGCCTCTGGGTCCAGACCCCTTAGTTAACCGACTCGGGGGCTGCGCTGGGCTCTGTGGGAGCTTTCCCCTGGGTGAGTGGGGGTGTGCCACCTTTGGTTTATCTTTCTTTAAGGTTTAGGAATTAGTTGTGTAGTTGTTCATTCCCAGCAGACATCCAAACTTGTATTTGGACAGGAGGAGTGCTGGGTGACTTTGGCTGCAGTAAATCCCATTTTGGATAGTGGCTGCTGTTTGGTTTGTGGGTGGCTTGGTGACAGCGATCCGTGGCAATTCTGCAACAAAGACATTTAGTACCTGGAAGCGCTGACTTATTATGGGTATAGTGTTCTGAAACAATAATAAATTTACAATGTGGGACACAAAATTATAAAGATATATTGAAAGGTGCTTAAGTTATGTTCAGAAACTATCCAGAATTAAATGCATCCAAAGGAACTTCAATGTGTTTTAAAATACAGAATGACATAATTGACTCTTCAAATATTCTGTAATTAAAATTGAAATTTCATGGCTGGAATTCAAATTTTTAAGTATGTCTAAAGGTACAGAATTAATCAGCAGGCTGTAGTAACACCAAATAATGAACCAAAGCAGACTTTTGAATTTGGTCAGTAAAACCGGTTTGTTGTGGGTTGGTTTGTTTTTGGTTTGGTTTTTGTTTGTTGGGTTTTGGTTTTGTTTTTTTGTTGTGTGTGTGTTTTTTGTTAGTTGGGTTTTTTGGTTTTTTTTTAATACCTTTTTGTTCATGTTTTTCTGGAAATACATGGAAATTTTTCTGGCTAAAGTAATTTATGGGCATATTATTCCTTCTCTCCTTAAACCTGATAATGTGTTTAAATGATTTTTGAAATGCAGGTTTTCTCATGAAACTAAATGCTTATTGCTTTCTATCACTTGCATAGGAAGTGGTGACGTGTAAGTTTATTCGGATTATTTATCCCAGCACTGTATGCAAATACCACGTATCTTCATCATCAAGCCTAGAGTTCCAGCTCTGCATTGAAAAAGAGTCTGTGATGCAAAATTGATCTTCAGGTAGAGAAACAGCATTTCCATTACACCTGAATGTGGCCTTCTGTTCTAGTCTTAGTGGATGAAGTAGTGTTCTGTGCACCTGCTCTTGCTTTAGCACTGAGCATTATCATGGTTTTTTAACAAATATTATGGAAAGAACGTGTCCAAGGATACGGTGGCTTTGACCTGAACTTTGTAAAATGTAGGCTTCTGTTCTCCAGTCCTTTGGTGTGCAAAAATAAGTTCAAAAACCAAGATAGCAAGGGAATAGACCTCAGACTTGGAAAGAAACTTTGGGAAACTTCTTATTCCCCAGGTAATAGCAAAAATTCTTTTATGAAAGACAAAAGATAGGGGGCAAAGAAATCATTAACTGAATCAGATTTCTCAGTGGTATAAAAATGACTTAAAGTCAATTGAATAAAATCTGAACATGAATGGGAAATTGTTATTATAGTGTCTCCCTAATTTACAGGCTAGGATATAGATTTGCAGCATTTCAGAAAAGGAGTTTTCTGGGGAAAAAAATGAAAGGCTATGTGCAATAAAGTGTTTCAGAAGTAAAATTTGGTATAATCACATTAAACCAAACTGCAAACGGCTTTAAATCTCTCTAAATCAAATCTATTTGCAAGAAATGTGAGGAACGGTGCAACATGAGTCTGTGGGCTTACCTGCATCTATCATCTGAAAGCTCATTTCAGAATTGTGCTCTTTCTACATCTGCACATTTTATATCTCATCTGGTTACAAGGAAAACAAATAAATAAATGCATGTGCTTCTATAATAAAAGAACCAGAATATCCCAAGACTGCTGATTTGCCAGTAATGTGTGATGACTACAGAATGCAGTCCGGCATTCTCTCGGTTGAATGTCCTACAGCAAGGGTTAGGTCCAGGAAACTGTGTACTCCAGGAACCAGTAAAACACAATTGCTCCTTATCCAGTAACAGAGAGCACTAGGCTGAAAATATTACAGTTGGCTATTAAAACTTCCCCTTCAAAGAAGTTGAATAATACCATGTGAAAATTTTCCATCCCATTTCCCATCAGCTCTGCCCTTTCTAGTAAAGAGTGCTATCGTTCTGGTGTGTGTTGAGGATCTAAGAACTGGCTGTTTTTCCAAGAGAGCATCTTAACAAGTTTCGACCCAGTCTTTCAGGATCTGCTGGTGATAATGAAAATAGAAGTGGCTTTACATTAAAGATTTGCATTTTTGTGTGGAAGTAGCTACAAATGTCCTTGCCTGTGAATTGAAATGGGGATTAATTTTTATGAAATTAACAGAAGATATATCCATTAGCTTTTTTCTCATACTGGGATGTTTGTCCCTGTGTAATTATAGGGGTCCTTTTGGTATCCCACCTGCTGGGTGACAGGATGAGGCACCAGAGTCCCACTAAAATTTGTTTATGAGAGAGAAATAAAGGAAAAAGTCAATGAAGGGTGGTTTGGAGAGTGGCTCTTAACTTCATATGTTGCCGCAGAAAAGACTTCCTTTGCAGATACATCAAGTTCAAGGCGTTTAAAATCTGAATTTTTAGAAGACTTACTTGGAAAGCAAATATTTAGTTGGAGTGACAGTTTCATACCAATATATATAATATAAGTTTAAACTCTTTTAATATTAAGGAGAAATATTAATTAAGACTTTTTTATACAACTCTCTGCATGTGAGAGGCAATTTTTGTTGTCCTGGTAGAGAAACCTAGAAGAGAAGTTGAAAGATTCTACTACTACTGGCATCTTATAAGTATCTTACTTATCAGAAGGAGCTTTTGTCCAAGACAACCACTCTTCTGATGCATGTTTTAAAACCACATCACTCTTACTGTATTGAATGATATCTCCTGTAGTTCTAAGAAAAATTTTCTCTCTGCAAATTCAGCATGACCCTTCCTGCCTAATAGTCACAAAACCTACTCCCTGTTGCTTTGCATCCCCTCTACATCCAGTCACTGCAAGCAGACAGCCCTCAAGAGATGGGAGATGAGAAAATGTGTTGAACGTCATGTTATTCCAGAGCAGCACAGATTAATGCTTAGATGGGTGAAATTCGGTTCTGCTTTCTATGCTTGATAAGAAAGTGAACACACGTAGATCTTTGATACCATAAAAATTTAATTAAAAAACCCCTCAGTCTGAAAGCAAAAGTTTTTATGTATAGTTTCTTGCGTTCTCCAGTGCTGTTTTTGTGGCCATGACAGATAAGTCATTACATAAGATTGACTTCACCGTCATGGTTCTGCTTATGAAGATAAAATTAAAAGTCCAATTAAACACAGCTAGAAGGCGTGAAAGAAGTGAAATAATTATCTGAGACTTTCAGTGCTTTCTAAGTGAAAAAAGAATGCATTGCGATTATCAATAATCTACCTAAACTAATAATAATAATAAAAGAAATCGATATAACCCCTTAGAAAACAAAGAGGAAAAAACCCCAACCATATGCAAGGGAGTTAATGTTAAGTTTTTATACAGACAAAATCCCTAGTTTAACTTTTTGCGTGCTATTTCATCTCCCAGACGAAGACTAGGTAATTAGTTGCCTGTCTTTCACTCTGCTCAGATCTCCTTTAGCAATGCCTACTACTTACTTTAAAACCATGGCTCACTTGGCAATTAAGTAGTTAGATTCAGACTTAAAGAAGAGTGGAATAGAAAATCATAAGCAAAAATATATTAATATATTTTAATCTGGTTTACCAATATGTTTCAAAACACTCATTTCAGCAAATGAGCAAGATATATAATTCAGAAAGAACTGCAGGTAAGATTAAAAGTTAATAAATCATAAATACAATAGTTGTCAAAAAAAGAAACCTATTTTTTCTTGATCATACTCTCAGTGCTTGCTGAACAGCTGCTTCTTTAAATCTGATTGTCCCTTTTCAACAAATTAATCGTCTTTGATTTCTCATTAGGTCAAAAGAAATGTAATATGCTATATCTCTCTATGTCTAAAACATCTTTATGCAAAACCATGTTCATTGTAAAGCTTCCATGATGTTCTTGAATGCTCTGCACTGCTGTTAAGTCTAGAGAAATGAAATAAGATTTCTATTTGCTTGCCATGTAAACTTGCTTTTGAATGGAAGCAGACATCTTTTCATGTTTTATATGTGTAAATCTTTTTAAGTTCTCCAATCTTAACTAGATCTTTGAAACGATATAGCCAACAACATGCTTAAAAACCATTCCAACTCTTCTGAGGTCCACCTTTAAAATAGAACGTATTTTAGAAATACTGCATTTTAAAAAAACTTAGACCCTATAATTTCTTCTGTGATAAGTTCGGATCTGTATTCATAGTCACTTTTCTCTTGTGGAAGTTTTTCATTTGTTTTCCCAGCAGGCACAAAAGGCCAATCACTTCCTTCTTTGTTCTAAAAGGGCTGTAGTTTGTTTGTTTAAAAATATCACCCGTCTCCACTATCAAGTAAGTTTTGCTTAAAAACGAGTGGCCTCAGAAAATTTGAATGGTCTTTTGGAAGCTTAATCTCACAAAGTAACATTTCCTTTTTTTAAACTTATTTTAAATATAAAGAAGAAGATCTTGTCATTTGACATTCATTCAATTTCCATTAATGGAAGCTGGTTATTTTGTCCTTGTTTCTGCCAGTTAAATGTATGATTTTTTGCTGAACATCAGCATAGTCATGTCTGTGTCATTTAAAGGCTTATATTCAGTCACAAGTCAGGTATGTGACCCACCCCTGATCTTAGTGCTTTCCACAGAGTTGTCATCGTGAAGCTCATTTTAATTTTCACAGATTTACTCACTGTTAATTAACTCTGAAATTCAGAGCACTGAAGCCTTTTATTTTCATATGCAGAAGTGAAATGCTTCCATCAGTATTTATCCTGGAAAATGAACAACTCTGAAAAAAGAGCCTAAGCAGCCAAAAATACACTATATAAAATATGCATTGAGTCAGGAGAGGGAAGAAAATCAATAGACTTCTTATAAATTCCGTTAGCCCAAGGGCATCAGTGACTTGCAGTATAAGCTAACCTATTAAGTGCTTTGTTTTGACAATTTACTTATAAATAAATTTATATTTTCTCAGCCTAGAAATGAACCACTAAAAACTCCCGCATATGTATCTCCCCTTTAAGATCTACCAGTTGTAGCGATGCTAACGGTGGCTGGTTTATAGATGCCATCCTGTCCTGGAAGCTTTTCAGCATCTCTGATTTACTGAGAACAACAAAAATACATGTATGCAGGGGATATCAAAACTGGGATAAATTGAGGCATAAGAAACAGAATACAAAATAAAAATAAAATTACTGCAGTTCGTTCAAGCACTGTCTGTATCTGCTACCACTGATTTTAGGACTCGAAAGCAGGATTGCAGGTATGAAAATATGAAGTGAGCTGTTCTATCAAAACTCCAGTCTGCATTCCTGGCTAGCGTATTGCGGGGTGGTTACTCAGTGAGAACACCCTGGTAGAGCCACTGTTTTTAAAGCAATTAATTCAGTGTTCTATTTGATGTCTACAAAAAGCTGTGGATTTGATGGATTTCCATCAAGTTGAGGTAAATACATATATTTTTTCAAGAAATGTATAGTTATGCCTTTCAAATCAGAATAATTTTTCTATTCTTTGGTCCCATTTATCTGTCTGTTAAATTGTAGCTTTCCAAACATGGAAGAAAATGATGTTTGTTCGTAGTTGCAGACAATTTTCCAAGCGGCCACATCTTCAGCTTTTCATATGGACTGGATGTACTTCAGGGGAATAAAATAAAAATGAACACCTATAAAAAGAAAATAGCCAACACAATCAAATAGGAAGGAGGTCTTACAATGTTATTCTTCTGATAGTTTTTTTGATAGTTCTGTTTCTAGGCCAGCATCAGTCCCTGCCTTTGGTGAGGTAATGTCTATATATGTTTCTCTCGGCGCCCTAAGCACAAATAGCTCATTGCAGATGGTCTGGCTTGATGATCAGGGTATAAGAAATGCTTTAATTGTAAATTAATCTGTAGTGTCAGACTGTCAGTGTCATCTGTGTCACCACCAACACTTTCCTGAGGTTTGCCAACAGCAGTGTGCCTGCTGTTGGCCATGTTTATCTCAGTGGCTTTCAGTCTTACTGAGAAAGAGTTAAAAAAGATGCTATTCAGAGCTGACTTTGTTACTGAAAAGAAGAAAAAGAAAAACAAATGAACAGTTCACAGTGGCCCTTTTCAGTCTGTAACTGCCTTCAAAACTGCCAGGAGAGAGAATTTTATACACGTGGTAATGGTTTTCAGTCATGATTTCTGTGACTTTTTCACTAAAATTATTTCTTAAAATCCAGAAACAGGTAGATGAAGAGAGATAATATTTATTCTTAATTCTCTTACAATTAACTAAGTAGTCTCTCGTCAACACTGATATTGCTAAATTTTCACTGTTGATACAAAAGTTAAACATCTATCTCGCTACCAGACTGTTCTTATCCCAACACAGTAATAAACTGATATTTGTACTTAAATAGTTTTTGCTCACAAATTTGTACAAGCAATTGTCACTGATATTGCTGTCCTGTACTGCCTGTATTTTTCTGCTGAGCTTTTGTCTTTATCAGTGATATTTATTTATTTTCAGTAGTGTTGGAAGGTAGAGATTTGGTTGGTTTGTGTCTTTCTTCCTGGAAAGAGCATTTTGTCTGGAAATCTGACATTACAGCATACTCTGAAAGTATATATATATTTTTTTTTCTTGGAGAATACTTGTTCTCTAATTTAAATTGCAAAGTCCAGTCATTAGTTTGAGTGTATTTTCCTGCCCATTTCCAGGTGAAGAAATAATAGGTAAAAAATTTTTACCTCAGCTTTGTAATCTTAAATAGGCTAAAGGTACATTATTTAGCACAGGTACCTTGCGTGTAGAAAGACTGCTGTTCTTGAAGCATAATCTCATGATCAAGTTTGATAGAGGTTCAAATAAGTTAAAGCAATGTGAAAAACTGCTCAAGTGCAACCTAGTTGCTTAGTAGCTAAAAAAACTGTGAGGTTGCTCCAAAGTACAGGGACCAACAGTATTCAAAGACAAACAGAAAAATGAGATCACTAATTTGATAAATTTACCACAATGATGGGAAAGGAATCCAGGCTGCTAAGATTTCAGTGGTTATTTCAGGTCATGACATGTCCTTTTCAATAAAGTCACAGATGCTTAAGGTATTGCTTATAATTAAATATGTTAACATTTAAATACATATTTAAGTGAGCTAAATGGATTTCATATGTATGAAATAATGAGCAAAGTTCAGGGTGACGTAGAATCTCATGATTAAGCACAGTTGGCATTCTTTTGACTAGTTTAGCAGGTATAGGCTATGTGGTGTCTTTATGATTATTACAAGTTCTTCGATTCTGTGATTCTGTTCACAGTGTTCAAGAAGTCTTTCAGCAGACTTAAATTCAGGTTTTCTTTGGGTTTCAAAAGCCTCTACTTTATTGGTCACCTTGGCTTAACTTTTCTCAACTATCCAGGTTTGGCTCCTCTTTATTCTTTCTGTTTGTTATCTATCAAGAAGCATATAGTGGAAAAAGAATGGAATAATGGCTATGGAGATGCCCGAGGATTTTGTGAGTGGGTTTACTTACGTAGGTTTGCTTTGTTTCTTGATGTACCTGAAACACAACACACTCTGACTAATCTAAGCTATCACTGATGTGTTCTAAATCTATTTTCTTTACTTTGTGTTTATGAAGTTTATTGCTACAAGAAGCCTACTATATTTCACGCCAGAGGTGGCCATTCTTCAGTAACTTAGATGTGATGCCACACTACAATTTGGAGGTTTGTCTCCTCTGGTTCAACACTTCCATTTAATATCATTCTTTTATCTGCAGTTTTGATCTAGGGAAAACCATCACCGAAGGTTTATTGTATTTCTTATTTTAACCTTTCTTGAGAAATGTCTTTCTTTGCTTACATTCCTCTTTTTCCAGGAAGAACTCTAGATTTCTTTAAGTTGATACATGGGTAGGATTTAATAACAAGAGGATGTGATTTATGTTTGCTGCTTAGAGCCATAATATTTTCAAACAGCAGCAGCATTGAAATGACAAGTAAACGTACAATGTAGTCTTGTCAGACAGTGTGGGTGTATTTGAAGTTGACAAGGCATAAACTGTGAAGTGGTGTCCCTTTTACCCAATATAGCACTAAAGTACATTGCTATCACATGAAGGGATAATATAGTCTTTCATTAATTGAAATTGCAAGAATTATATAGAACTTTTGAAAGTTTATTCTACTCTTCTGGCACAAAGCATACTGGTTCTTTTATTTTAATATCTAGAGAGTTTGAACTAAACTTTGGAGAAAAAGTTATAGAGGAAAAAAAAATTAAGAATTGTACACTTAAGTATTTTTATAGCCATAGTGTATTTCTATTCAGCATGTGGAATGGAAAATAAATTCCTTCCGAATGCTTTTAGCTTGAGGCTGTCAGAAAAGCCATAGGAAGTCGGGAACCTATATCCCTTTAAGATACATATGCTTTCAATATTGCAAAGGCAAAACTCCTAGATACAAAGACATGCTAAGATTACTAAAGGTGAATTATTTACTTAGGATTAAATTAAAAAAGCTTTAATTCTGAAATAATGGATAAAATTTAAGAGATATAATTAGACTAAAAGCCTTGGCTCTTGATTTTTTCCAAGTGCCATATATTCTCTAAGTTCCTGATATACTTAATATAACACCTAATTGTTTGTGTAATTGAACAGTGCTCTTTCATATTGCTTACTTGCAAGTGCATGTATGTTTTGTGGGATTCAATAGGTATTGCTGGACACTGCACACACTTAACAGTAAAAATGATGAGCTATATAAACAAAAAATAGACAAAAGGAAACCTCTTTAATTTCATATTGAGTCTGTGGCTTACATGGTGAGTGAGAGGTGTTTGCACACTCCAGCCTAGCGAGCTACCCCTTGCAGGAGATGATGTCATGGCCTCTCTTTTGGGTCAAGCCTCTTCAACCACGTACAAATAGACTCTGCAAGCAAAACAGACATCACTTAAAAATATAAAGCAATCATTCCTTGGCAAACACAGGTAACGATTACTAAGGTGCAATGAGCTGTGGAGTTAAGCACTTGCATACGCTCTTCAGGAGCAGCCGATAGGACTCTGGGGCACCAAGGTCAGACCCTGCTGTAGTTCTAGGTCAGTCTCCTACCAGCTCCATGGACACCCTGGTGACCTGGTGGTGTCCAGCTGATCCGAGTATTCTCTGGTTTTGTTTTGTTTTCTTTGGAATTTTATACCTTTCTACACTGGTGTTTTTCTTCTTGCATCCATGGGCTACTAGCAGTTCTGTCTCAACAACTCTACCTCTGACTGAAATTTTGCCTCATCATCTCCCTACGGACTATTTCCCAGCAATCCCACTCCCAGACTGGGCCACCAAGCCTTGGTATGCAGGCAGCAGGAGCTGCTGAGAAAAAACAGTTATAGCAGGTACTAACATTTCTTAGGATACACACCTTCTGCGTGGACTTCCTTTTCCTATGTTGAGATGTTGGTTACTTTTGGTAAGGCTTTTCTAGGGACAAGGATATTTTTCATCTAGGCCTCCATAAATAATACAAATCTGCTGCTTTTATTTTGCATCCTTAATGTAAAACTATCTTTGAAATCATAACCAGCTCTAAAATATTTTTTTGACCCTCTATTTTATTTTTTTGACCCTCTATTTTATTTTTTTGACCCTCTATTTTATTTTTTGACCCTCTATTTTATTTTTTGACCCTCTATTTTATTTTTTGACCCTCTATTTTATTTTTTGACCCTCATTTTATTTTATTTATTTTATTTTATTGACCCCTTGCAGCCTCGCACCCCCTCTCAGCCTCCTACC